>JADZGK010000496.1:0-28511 GCA_018104995.1 Cairina moschata | reverse complement strand
TAACTCCATTCACAACACTTTGAGATTGGCCATTCAGCCATTTTTTTTGCCCAGTGAACAGTATATCCATTCAAGCCATGAGCAGCCAGTTTCTTCAGGAGGATGTTGTGGGCCAGTACCAAATGCTTTGCTAAAGTCTAAGTAGGCAACATGCACATCACAGAGATGATATGGATATATAATGTTCTGTCTGATTTTTGTCTTAAGTTCTACCTCACATCTGTAATGACTGGGTCACTTCACATTTGTAATGACTGAGACATAATAACCGTGAATACACATTATGTAATTCACATTACTAGACAGATCAAAGAAAGGCTCCAGGTTTATCAATTTCAGTCAAATACAGGGTCTTTTTGAAAGATTTGAAGACATAGAATTACAAGGAAAAAAAAAAAAAGTAATGATTTTGTACTATATATAAAAGAAAATATACATCATAATTTTAACTTAAATACAATGGACTTCTAATTGGAACTCAAGAAGGAGAACAGACCATGTGAATGATGTGAATGACTAGCTGTGAGGCTGGTGCCATGCTCTAGGTTTTGGGTGCTCTGGTCTTGGATGCACTTTTGAGAGAGATAGTATACTGATACCAGATGGGGAGCAGCTGACCAGGTGGGAAAGAGTGTTCTGGTCAGTAAGGTGTCTGCACTAATCATGAATGTTTTAAACTAGATGTGGCTCGTGAAGGGGATTCAGCTCTGAATGAAGAAAGCGTACCTAAGAACATTGTCACTCTAAGAAACAACAGGGAAATACTTGTGAATATCCCAAAATCATCAGGAGGGGTTCTTCTGGAAAAATGATGTGATTGATAGCCCAGATGCAGTGCCTTTATGGCAACACATGCCACATAGGACACAAGAAGGAGTTGGGAACCATGGTGCAATTAGACAAATATGACCTGATTGTTATCATGAAAATGTGGTGGGATGGATCACGTACTGGAACACTGGAACAGAAAGCTACAAACTCTTCAGAAGAGATATACAGGGAAGGAAAGGAGAGTGCATTGCCCTCTACATTTGGGAAGGGATTTATTGTGAAGAGTTGCCTCTGAGAAACAGGCACAGACAGGTTAAGAGCTTGTGGGTGAGAGTTAAGAACCACACCAAGAAAGGACACCTTGTGGTCAGGGTCTACTGCAGGCTGCCTGATCAAGGGGAACCTGTGGATGAGGACTTCTGGCTTCCACTACACGAAGCATCATACTTGCACACTTTCATCCTGATGGGGGACTTCAAACACCCAGATGTCTGCTGGGAAAGCCACGTGGCGGGCAGTAAGCCATCTGGAAGATTCCTTGAGTGTATTGAGGATAACTTTCTGGTCGAGGTGTTGGACAAGACAACCAGAGGAGAAACATTACTTGACCTAGTGCTCACCAATGCGGATGAATTCATCAGGGGTCAAGACTGGAGGAATTGTTGGCTGCAGTGATCATGCCCTGGTTGGGTTAGTGATCTCAAGAAATATGGGCCTGGCAAAGAACAAAGTCAGGATCCTGAGCTTCTGAACAGGAAACTTCCAGCTATTTGATCTTAATTTTATTTATTTTCTTGGGTACAAACATTACTTTTTTTTTTTTTTTCCCCTCAAATTTTCCACTTACAGGTTTTTAAGTTTCTATATATATATATATATTAATGTGGCTGATGTTGAAGAGTGTGGGAATGAATTGTTGAATGTGGGATTTTTTTTCTTTGCAGTATGTGGGAAATTTATTTTAAATTGTGTATCTTTAATTGTACTCATACTTACAGAAGCCATCCCATAAGTCATGTGAAGGGAACGGCATATTGGCGCATAGAGCATATGTAGAACTGTGCTTACAGTAAATCAAAATGAGAGCCTCAAAATCAAAAACATTTATATGAGTTTATTTCTTAGATGGCACATGCTCCTAAAAATGCATTCAGGATAGAACTATAAATATGCTGGGCTTGATGTTAGAATCAGTAGTTTGATAATGTTTCAAACCAACATTAGATTATGTGCTCTAGTAAAGAAAAAGAACAAACTGAGAAAGCAAAAATAAAAAGAATATTACCACATGCACATCGCTTAACACACATCTTTTCAATGATTACTTTGTCCATTAATCATTTCATTGCAACGCTACAAGCTCTACCTTTTATTTCCAGTGAGATGGACATCTGCACTTTTAAAGTAAAGTGCCCTTATGCTGATTACGGTTATAAAACTATTATCTTACTCTCTTACATATTCTGTTCAGTAAGATTCATGGTTGATAAATGTCACAATATTGATTTCAGTTTATGAATATTAAGGTCTTCTAATTTAGTTTTAATTGGTGCTCCTAAAAATGACAACACATCACAGATCCCCTAGAATAATATATTTTATGTGAAGGTAATTATGTTAATGGATTTGTTTTAGCATGAAGTCTACACATCTCTACCAGCTTCTCATTTGCAATAGTACGCATTGAATTATGATCACCATTTGCCTAACCATTATTGAACTTTATGGGATTTACCTTCTTGTTCTAATACACTGTGTGGTAGAATTCTAGAAAGAAGGGCATTTAATCACTTTTAATCACATTAAAAGGTGACAACTGAGAAGTAAGGACTGATGAAAAGGCCTCATTTGTTTTGCTCTTTTCTTGCTTGTGAAGACAAAGTTGGAATTAAATTCTCCTTTCAGAGGGAACTGACAGTGAAATAGTAAACCTTGTAAGTCTTCATCATCATTTCATTTTTGGTTTAGGAGGTTGATCCCAGGCACACTTCACCCCCAACTTGATTCAAGTTCTCCACAACATCCTGTTTGGAACTGGAGGGGATTAAAAATCATTATTATACCTTGATTAGATGCAGCTGACATGGTATTTGAGGAGAAGATGGATGGAAACTACAGGTTTCCCAGAGAAAGTATGCTTTTATTTATTTATTTTATTTATTTATTTCTATTTATTTATTTTTAAGTTGGATTTCTTTATCCTGTTTATTTTGTTTGATTGATTCCATGATACAGACTGATAGCAGTGGAGATATATAGGGAAAGAATTAAAATTCCTGGTAGCAGGAATTAATCAACAGGAAAAAAAAAAAAAATCCTTAAAACTTCATCTTTCTCTCTTTATTTCTTCCATCTTTTTTTTTTTTTTTTTTTTTGGATAATTTTTAATATAAAAATGATTCTTTTAACTTTTATTCTGTTATTGCTCTTCTTACACTCAATTTCCACTAACACTGAAAGACAGCATAAACAACATTGAAAAGCATGTGTTGATTTTTGGAGCAGATCATTTTTGAGAGTGTGCATGTGATCATTCCAGTAGCTAACTTTAAGCAGGAAAACTCTTGTTGACTCATTAGAGACATTTACATATAAAGCAACAAGAAAGCAAGGAGAAGAAAAAATATTTGGATGATTTTTTTTTCAAATTATTTTTCCAGCAGAATTTAGTAAAAAAAAATTTTTTTGGAGAACAGAGGTGGGTAGCCTGATGACAGTGAAGTGAGCACCTTCACAGGTAGCTCAGAGAATTTATGGAGCCTTCCGCCTTGGAAGTATTCAAAAGACTGGGCAATCTGCTGTGAGTCATCCTGCTTGAGCAGCTAATTGGAAAAGGTGACATCTACAGAGGTCCCTTCCCTCCTCAACCATTCTGTGATTCTGAGTTAAGGGCTCAAATGTAACAGATCTGCTGTTCACAGTATTTTGGTCTTCTGTCTCTTAGTTATTAAGATTCCTTTCCCTTGATAATTCATCCAAGTAAAATTCATTTCACTAATTCATTTGAAAAATCTGAGTAGTTAATCCTGTTTATTTTCAAAACACTTTGGGGTTTAATGTTGTCACAGAACTTCAATACTAATAAAATGTGATTGATGACATCAAACACATGTTGTTGTTTTGCAATACAATCACGATATATTTATCATCCAATTCTGATCAGAACACAGTATGACTAACAATGATATGGTGTCAGGACAAAATATTTTAATAAAAATGCCTCAAAATAACTTTTTATGAGAAAGATTTCACAGTACAGAAGTCAGTATTGTGGACTGATGTATTGGGTTTACATGGCAAGATTGTGGTACTCGGGAGTGCTGCAAGTGCAGTTTCTGTGAGCAGAGGCCAGCAGCTGTCGCATGTCTGAGAGAAGCCAGATCCTGCTCCTTCAAAAGGGACCTGCTGCTGGCTAGAGCTGGACCATTAGCACTGCTTTTTTTTTTTTTTTCTTTTTTAGTTTTAGTCACTGTTATAGTCTGATAGTAAAAGGCAACAAATTATATTAATCTCTTTTCATTGAGTCTGTTTTGCCTGTGACAGCGATTGCTGTGTGATCCTTATCTCAACCCGTGAACCTCATTTCATTATATATTCTCCCTCTCTTCATTTGAGAAGGCAATGTGGTAGAGTTTAGCTGCCCATCAGTGTGAAATCACCACAAATGAATCACTGTCTTCATTTAAGGTTAACCTAGTTAGACAGCCTACACAGCTTTGCATACTGGTGCGGGTCGTGAGGGTAGCTAACCCCCAGATAAAACTTCCATTGTCCTGTTGAAATCCAGCTGCCTGTGAAGTGTTCCTTTCCAATTCTCAGGTCTACCCTCCACCCTCTACTTCTGCATTTTATAAGGGAAAAATGTATATTTGATACAGAGATTCTGCATTACAGCTGAGGAAAATAATGTGAAGATAAATTATTATCATATCATAATAGCCCTTGGCTGTAAATCAGCCAATCCAATGACTACTTGTGTCTTTTTTTTTTTTTTTCTTCTTTCTGCCACAGGCTCAAGCACAAACTAGAGCACATAGCAATTTTCCAAGGTTGTACATTTCAGAATCCAGAATCACAGAATCATCTAGCTTGGAAGAGATCTCCAAAATCACCTAGTCCAACTTCTGACCTAACACTAACAAGTCCTCCACTAAACTGTATTACTAAACTCTACATCAAAACATCTTTTAAAGACCTCCAGGGATGGTGACTCCACCATTTCCCTGGGCAGCCTGTTCCAATGCCTAACAAACCTTTCAGGAAAGAAATTCTTCCTGACATCGAACCTAAAACACTCCTGGTTCATCTTTAGCCCATCCCCCCTCGTCCTGTTACCAGGCACGTGGGAGAACAGACCGACCCCCACCTCGCTATAGCCTCCTTTAAGGTACCTGTAGAGAGCAATAAGGTCGCCCCTGAGCCTCCTTTTCTCCAGGCTGAACAAACCCAGCTCCCTCAGCTGTTCCTCATAAGACTTGTTCACCAGACCAATCACCAGCTTCGTTGTCCTTCTCTGGACTCATTCGAGCACCACGAAGTCCTTCTTGTAGTGAGGGGCCCAAAACTGAACACAGTACTCGAGGTGCAGTCTCACCAGAGCCGAGTACAGGGGGACAATCACTTCCCTAGCCCTGCTGGCCACGCTGCTTCTTATACAAGCCAAGATGTTGTTGGCCTTCCAACAGGAAGGAAATACTGAAAGTGAAAGCTGACATCAGTCCATAGGTTAAATCTGCTCTAGAACTGAAAAACACACAGTGACATTGCCAACAGGTTATAGGTTCTTTATACTTTAAAAATATCTAATAAAAAAAAAAAAAAAGAAATCTAATGGAAGAACTTGTTTTATTGCCCTGCTTTCAGTTCTAGTGCTATATTTGCAACTGTTATAGTGCAAACTCACAAGCACTTCCTCCATATCTTTTATACAATCTATTTCAGAATGACAGTCTAAATGAATTCAAATGCATAAGATACTGATTCCTGGAATGTTAACATATATTTACCCATATTTTTCAGCTCATAACAGAAGAGGAACTTCTAAATGCATTAGCTAAATAATGTGCCATTTTGAAAGCAAATGTTTACTTTTAACTTGTTAGCACATGTTGATGTAAAAATGAGAGATTACAAAAGTCAATTAAAGGCTCTCTGAGCACAACAGTTGAGAAATATTTACACACTTTTCCCAAATATGTAGTTAGGTATCCAGAGGAAGTCAGTGTGAAGACTGCTCTGAATTGTTGTCAGTATGTTGAATATTTCTACCTAATCTTAAAAATCTCTGTGGTCATTCAGCCAGTTGTCAGATAGCATTGGCTGGTATTGTAGCTTAGAGTCTTAATTAGTGATTTTCCTCCATGGAAAATGACCACGTCTCACAAATACAAGCGCTGTTTCTGAAATATATGAAATGTTTATTTTATTTGTATGCTATTTCTGTATTTATTTGTTTATTTTTGATTTAGTTAATCTGCAATTCACTGGAAGAAAAAAAAAAAAAAATGTTTTTGTCTAATTTGGATTGGGTAGGCAGCTAAGTAGCTAAGTTCCACCTCATCTGCTCTCTCACTTCCACTCCTCAAATGGAAAGGGGGAGAAACTACAATGCAATTGGCTCAAGGGTTGAGATAAGGATGGGGACATCGCTCAACAATTACCATGAAGGGCAAAACAGACTCAGAGTAGGAAGATAGTAAGATTTAATGCGTGATACTGACAAGCAAGAGAAGTGAGAAACAAAGGAAAGAAACCAAAAATGCCTTCTCCTGAGTGGCACAGGGGAATGGGGGCTGTGGTTAGTCTATAGCGTTTTGTCTCCAATTCTCTTTCACAGTCCCTCTGTTCCCCTGCTCCCTGTGGGGTCCCTCCCACGGGATGCCGTCCATCCCAAACTGAGCCTGTGGAGGCTGTCCACAGGCAGCAGCTCTTCAGGACCTGCTCCCACGTGGCTCCGTCCCACGGGGTCCATCCATCTCCCGGGATCAAACTGCTCCAGCACAGGTCACCCACGGGTGGGTGGCAGCTCCCCCCAGGCCCCCTGCTCCTGCGGGGGCTCCTCTCCACGGGCTGCAGCTCCGGCCCGGGGCCTGCTCCTGCGGGGGCTCTCCATGGGCCGCAGCCTCCTCCAGGCCACATCCACCTGCTCCACCGGGGGCTCCTCCACCCATGGGGGGGCTGCAGCGTGGAGATCTGCTCCATGTGGGACCCATGGGCTGCAGGGGGACAGCCTGCTCCACCAGGGGCCTCTCCCTGCACAGCCCGCAGGGGAACTGCTGCTGCCTGCCTGCAGCACCTCCTGCCCTCCTGCTGCACTCACCTGGGGGCTGCAGGGCTGCTTCGCACTCCTCACTCTCTCCCAGCTGCTGTCCTCCAGCAGCTGTTTTCCATTTCTTCAATATGCGCTCACAGAGGTGCAAACAACATCTCTTATTGGCTCAGCTCTGGACAGCGGTGGGGCCCTTACCTAACATGGAGCAGCTTCTGGATTGTTCTCACAGAAGCCATCCCTGCAGCCCCCTGCTACCAAAACCTGGTCACGTAAACCCACTATAAATGTGTATTGCTGTTACACTTTTTTTTTGGTGAGAAGTCACCCCCTCAAACTCAAAAAAGTACTATTCAAATATGGTAGCAATAAAATAAGAAAAATCCTAGCTTTCTTCCATGCTTGGATTCATACTAATTGCAATGTTTGGAACGGGATGTATATTAGCCTGCAGCTGTTTCCCTACCTTACAGCTGAAGCTCACCTTCTGGAATTGCCTTATGAAATTGCTTACAACTAGCTCTGTATCATTGACTACTGACACTGTTGTCAACTCCTTTGTTTTAGGTTTCTTTCCTCAGTTTTAGGTTATTCTTTTTACTCTTCTTCATCTCCTTCCACAGGGTGGCTCAGAATGTCACTCAATTGGGATGAAAGTAGAAATAGCTAAACGACCATTTTAATGACCATTTTAAATCATTTCTGTTTAACACAGCACCCTTGAATACACAAATGTCTTTGACTAGAAGAATCTGCAAATCTAGAAGAATCTACAAATAAGAATCAAAAATGTCTTTTTGCAGAGTTACAATGAATCTGAGGATTTTTTTTTTTGTTAATGAGATTACTTTCTCCAAAAGATAACACACACACACAAATAAAATACAATAAAATAAAATTAAGTAAAATCAAGCACATCTATTGTAATGCTGTGTAATGAAGTAACCAGGACAGAAAAAAAAAAAAAAAAAAAAAAAGAAGCTACAGCTTGCTAAATCATTTCCCTTTTCTCAAGCATTATGACTAAACCCTCTATTGCTTGGATATGTCCCAAAATTAGAGGCCAAGATAAAGTCTATTTGAACATGCAATTCAGAATCTCTTAGCCAAATGGCAGTGCTTTACCTCCTCAGTATCCTAGTTTCCAACTATCCTTTGGCTCTGTAATATGAGAAAATATTTTAAATCTGGTTCTTGAGAAAAGACTGCAGGAATTTTTACTTCTTCATTCAATCATCTATAATACTTGTGATTTTTGGAGAGAACATTTAGTATAATATTTCTGTAGCACTGCCAGTGTGTTAGCTGATGCTGATGAACAATGGAGAGAGAGGAAAAGTGTGCACATTCCAAAATGGAGAAACTGAGAATAAAAAGCCAAAATAAAATTTAAAAAAAAAATATATATATATTCTGTTTCTTTGTCTCTTTTTGTATGTGTTTTCTGTTTATTCTTTACATATATATATATTAGACTTTATTGTTGTGACTATTTCTGTCCATATAGATCACACACTGATATAGTTACAAGTATACAAAACAAAAACTAGCTACATATCTAGCTACATATACACAACACAATATGGTCACATCATTATAACATACATTTCATCTACTTTTTTAAAATCCCATTAAAAAAAAAAAAAAAAAAAAAAAAAGAGCTGAAACCTGGGTATTCTCATTGTTTTCAGCAATGAAGTGCAATTTGATAAACAGAAAACCCAATATGTAAATCTAAGAATTTTCTTTGTCAAGACAGGGTCCCTTGATGGAAACTATTGTCACACTCCTCCTTTGGCATGTATTCATGGAAAATAAAAAAAAAAAAAAAAGTATTCTTAATATACCTTATGTGTTTTGCACTTTAGAATACTTTAAACCACCTCCATCTGCACTACTTTATACATGAAATAATATTTCATACATGCATGGTTACTCTTGCTTATTTATTCACTTAAACTGAATAAAGTAAAAATTACATCTGTTAAGAGAGGGGAAAAAAAAAAAAAAAAAAAAAAAAAAAAACAGATACATTTAAAACCAACAAGAAGTTGTATGATCACAGCTATTTCCTCTATTATAAGTGCATTAGTTGTATGTGGAAAACAAAACAAAAAAGGCATCGTCTTGAAGGTTTATTGTTATAAATGTATACTGTGACTGAATTTCAACCAGTTGTGCTTTATGTGAAGAATGAATTAGTTCCATTATTATATGTTCAACTAACATTGTAAGTCAAATGAAAAGAATTTGTGTTTACAATTTATTTTACATTGTTGTTTGCATATACGTGATGGAGGAAAATTAAAAGGCATTCAGCCAAACAGTTCTCTCTGTGTGAATGAACTAAAAGAAATGCAACTGTTTTGCTGGGTTTGAGGGTCTTTTTTGTTTATAAAATCTTAGAGAGATCTCATTTAATAACTAAGACAGCTTAGTCATGTCTCAAGTGCCAAGTTTTCATGACAAAATGGCTAATTTGAATCTTTGTGTTGTAGGCAGCTTGCTTTTGCTTTTTTTCAGTCTGAACTTTGCAAATCTTGCCTTGAGCTGCATTTTGCAATTCATGTAAATGGTTTATAGCTGTGCTCACACTGCAGTCTTTCCAAGCAGCAGCATGTGTGTGAAAGTTTGTGTATGTATAGGTGTGGGGGAGCATTTCAATCCTTCAAAATCCTTCCATTTACAAGTAAATTTTGGTCAACAGGTTCTATCAGATTTAGTATTTTCACTATGCTTTATATATATGTATATATATATAATAGAGAAAGTCTAACCTTCTGTGTACCTCTGGGTAAACTTTCAAAGATGAACATTTAATCTTTATATACAGTGTGTGAAAATAGGAAGATGTACACCCAGCATAGAAGCATATATATTCTTCTGCATTGTTCCAAAGCGGTTCCCTTCTAAATCATGGTCATGTGATCCTGAGAAACTCTTACTTCAAGGAATGGGAAATCAAGGAAATGGGTAATATCCAAAACAAAGACGTTTTAAAGAAAGCCTCCTTGGGTGCATATTGGCACATTCGAAAAACTAGGGGCACAGAAAGCAAGAGGACTTTCACTAAGTATTGAAGTCAGTGGTGGCCACTATATAAACTAAATGGCCACATTATGGATCAATCGACTATAACACTATCTTGCAATTAATGTTGGTTTTGAGTGGAGAAGGAAAATAGGATTAAAGTAAAGAAACACCCTTATCATCAATCTTTAAACAGCAATTACTAAAGTGAAATTTTCCACAGACTTCTCCTTCTTGTGCTAGTAAATAATCCAAAACTAGGCGATTTTGATACAAAGCAGTTCTCATCTTGGTATTTTGCTTTGCAATTAATCCAAGTGCATCTCCGGTTTTATTTATAACTATTTCTATTACAGCTAGTAACCTAATTATTCTATTAAGAATATCTACTGGGGTCCAGGATCTGTCTTCTGCCCACGTAGCTGGATCATAATAGGCAAATGCCTTCAATCAAGGGGTTGGGCCAGCTTTCAGGGTCAATTCAGGCTTGTGTTACCATTGGGCCTGTCAGGGTGATCCGGCTCCTGGAAAACGAATCACGATTTTATATAGGTTTAAAAAAAGGTTCTTATGTTATTTTCTTGGGACAACCTGACCTTAGTGTGGGAGAAGTCCGGTCAAGGCCCTCTCACTCGGCAGTCAATACCCATAGGGGTTGACTCCCTCAGTGGACCATACACACCGCAGTGGAGTGTCCTGCCCCGGTCTTGCCTTCTCCCTTTCCTCCCTTTAGGCTTGTCCCCTTTATTTTGGCATCCTTAATTCATGCAGAGCCTCGTTGCCAGGATATTAGTTCTTCTTTAGCTTTAATTCCAGTTCCCCAGGAGTGGACTCAACCCTCCAAGTTTCAGTAGTTACTGGTCCTTTCATTCTGGATGCATGGGTCCAACCCCTTTTTGTGGTTCTCACAGCTGTTTCAGTGGTACAGTCCCTCACATCAGTGGTTCAGTGATTCTTCCCTCCAGGTTTAATTATTAAGACCTTGTCTCCTGGTTGTATTTTATGAATAGCAAATCCTAAAGGTGGTGTTTGAGACATCATTCCAATTTCTTTTAGCTCATGTAATCTCCTTCCAATAGTAATTATATATTTCTGGATGCTACAGTCCTCAACTACATTGTTCCCTAGAGTCATCCCTTGAGAATAAGGCATATCATATAACATTTCATATGGTGATAATCCAGCCTCACTGTATGGTTTAGTTCTTATGTTTAAAAGTGCTAATGGTAAGCACTTCGTTCAGGGCATTTGTGTCTCAATCATTAATTTAGCCAGTTGCTGTTTTATTGTTTGATTCATTCTCTCTACTTTCCCTGAGCTTTGTGGGTTCCATGGAGTATGGTATTCCCACTGAATACCTAATGATTGACGTAATAATTTTATTATTTTAGAAGTATAGTGTGTGCCCTGGTCAGAATCAATGTACTGGATTATCCCATATCTAGGTATCAGGTGTTCTAATAGAATTTTTACCACCATTTGTGCTGTAGCTCGTGCTACGGGATAAGCTTCTACCCATTGTGTTAAATGATCTACTATTACCAATAGATATTTTATCCTCTCTACTTTGGGCAATTCAGTGAAACCAACTTGTACTTTCTCTAAAGGCCTATAAGCTGTTTTGTTTTGTTTCTCCCTCCCGTGGCTGCTTGTTGAAACAGTTTCTTTTTTATCTTCTGACAAGTTAAGCAATGGTTATGTAATTTGCTTTGCTATTTCCAAAAAAAAAAAAAAAAAAAAAAAAAAACAATGCAACCAAATTGCTTTAGTAAATGATCACTTAATACCTTTGTACCCCAATGTGTTTGTGCATGCAAACGTCCCAATATTTGCTTCACATAAGCTTTTGGCAATGTCTCTCATCTGTCTGGCAGTGTCCATTTTCCTTGTTCTAATTTAGCCCCTATTTTCTCCAGTTTCTTTTGTTTGTTTTGTTTTGTTTTCCATTGCATTTCCTAGTCGGTCCAAAGATTCTGTAGGGGTTTCTTTTGGATTTTGTTGGAACAGATTCTCAATTCCCAATTTAACCAGATTTTGGTATTTACCGTTCATTATTTCCGGGGTGACTATAGTCTCAGCGTGGGGCCGGTCAGGGGAATGCAATTGTCAACAGTTCCCTGAGCGGTCCCATTGGCAATTTGAGCTCACTCATAAACTCAGGTTGTTTTAAGGGTTAACTGCTTTTCTGTTTCCGTGACAACGACCGTCATGGTCCCTCTGCCCCAAAGGGCTCACACCGGTGGTTTTGGGATCACAGCCTCCTGTTGAGGCAGAACTATTAACATTCCTACATCCTCTTCCCCTGCTCATTCAACTTCAAACAGCTCTGTTAAATACTACATGCCACACCTTCAACAACTCTTTTAACCCTTCCTTTATCTGTCTCCAGCCTGTACTTTACTTATGCCAACACCAAAGGCTCAGTCAGGGGCCAACTTAATTCCACTCTTTTCCTCTAAAATGCTGAAACAACATATCAGTATAAGACATTTAATCCTATTTTCCTTCTCTCCTCAAAAACAACATTAATTGCAAGATAGTGTTATAGTCGATTGATCCATAACGTGGCCATTTAGTTTATATAGTGGCCACCACTGACTTCAATACTTAGTGAAAGTCCTCTTGCTTTCTGTGCCCCTAGTTTTGCGAATGTGCCAATATGCACCCAAGGAGGCTTTCTTTAAAACGTCTTTGTTTTGGATATTACCCATTTCCTTGATTTTCCATTCCCTTTTATTTATTTATTTATTTATTTATTTATTTGTTTATTTATTTATTTATTTATTTATTTATTTATTACTATTCCTTACTAGTTACTTGTCCCTTGTTTCAATTTCCATGCAAACCTTTTTACTGCGGGTTTTTACTATTTTTTCCTAATCTTCTTCCCAAATGTCCCAGTTCTCTGGGATTAAACTCTTCTTCCTACATACAAACTTTACTATTTCAGATTATTAATGAGCCCCGTTTCAATCATAAATCCATGGAACTTCAGGAAAACAGATGAAGTATGCAGCCTTCAGTCTTCTAGACAAACATTACCACCTTTTCCACAAAAATTTACATTTCAACAGGACCGAATTTCAAGCCGAATTTTTCTCATGCACTTTGTTAGTAAGCCCATACAAAACAAGGAATCACTCCTGTGTATCCATCAATATGGGGATTTAAAAGGTATTGATGCCTAAATAAATTCGCTCTCCCCCTTCTTACCAAATTCCCAGGGCTCAAGCCGGAACAACCAAAAAAATAATTCTCCCCGTTCTGCTTTGTTAATGTCACCCCCCCCCCCCCCCCCCCCCCCCAGTACTTGGGAAACTGACCAAATACTGCAGCAAATACACCAACACTTCTCAACTGTTAGTTATTTAGATAATGCTCCCGCCTTTTTCTTGCCACACTCAAAGCATTTAAGAGCAAAAAATAGGATCACAAGATACACCACCAGGCCCATATATTAGGCACCACCACTCAAAACTTGAATAAAACAGCACTTCTTTTCAGTCTGTCATGCACTTCGTTCGTCTCCGCCCACTCCCCTTGCGGAGAATACGGAACCGCAGATTGGAACTCTGCACTCACACAGCACAATCATGCAATCACACAGAGAGGCCTGTAGCACATCTCATTCATACCACAAGAATATAATTTAGGATGATAACCAACCAAACAAGTATTGTCTTTAACTGTGTTCTTCGTGGAGTGACTTATTCCACTATGTTCCAAACCCTTACACTTACATAAATACTTTCAACACAAAATATCTGGACATTTAAGAATAACACATACAATTATTAACACTCCAGTTAGTATCCCTCCAGCAGCTGAAAACATACCGTTTGTCTGCAGCTTCAGGAGATCTTTGCTCCTGTGGTGAGCAGCTGAGAGTGGAGCCCCCTCCGAGCAAAACACTCAGGGTGCACCTAGGGGCATCCGCTCCGCAGCTGATCCCGCAGCCGAGCAGAGTGTCTCCTGCCTGGCTCACCAAAATGTCTCACAGAAAGCTGACTCCACAATCAGTAAGATTGTAAAGTAGGTATGTTTACTCAGTTCTGGGCAGCATGGGGCGGTTAGTCCCACCAAAGACATGCACGCCTAATGTGGCAACTTGCTTTGGTTATATCTAGTAAAGAGTTACATATACATGAAGTTTCCCAACACTCCTATACATATGCATAACCTGTCCCTTTGTGAACAGTCCTCCTTATCTCACACCCCTTGATTGAAGTCTGAACCATGAGGTTGTTTTTGATCTGGTTCTCGGGGTCCGAGAGGCTCCTGTTATCTGGAGGTATAAGTGCAGCACAGGCACAGTACATCACAAATGTAGCACATATTCATTCTTAATCAATTGCTCTCTAATTTCTAATTCCAATGTTTCAGCTACAGCATACTTCCTGTCTTCCGGATCCACAGGTATTCTACTATTAACATTAATGTTCGAAGCCTGACAGAATGTGGAGGCCATGGAAGGGGAAGGTGAGTCGAGTCAGTATAAAGATACAATGCTGGCCATTTTTCTCTTTCGGCGATCTCTAGGGCTAGTTGTATGGCTTTTACTTCTGCATACTGACTCATGGATGGTGGCAAATGCTCTGTGGGGGTGGCTGCAGCAATGGAAAAAGAGCAACTGGCAGCGCAGAGGTAAACCTATCTGGGCTGCTACCCTGTGGTAAGATATTGCTGCCCTGGAAGAAAACATGGATGTTAACGTATGTCATGTAGATGCCCACATGCCCAAGAGTCGCGCTACTGAAGAACATCAGAACAACAAAGAAGTGGATCGAGCTTTGAAAACTGAAGTGGCTCAGGTGGACCTAGACTGGGAACGTAAGGGTGAGCTGTTTGTAGCTCGATGGGCCCATGAAACATCAGGACATCTGGGGAGGGATGCCACTGACAGATGGGCTCATGATCGAGGGGTGGACTTGACCATTGAGGCCATCACACAGGTTACCCACGAGTGTGAGACCTGTGCTGCAATCAAGAAAGCCATGAAGGTAAAACCTCCCTGGAACAGGGGGAGATAGCTAGGGTTTCAATATGGTGAGGCCTGGCAAATTGACGATATCGGACCACTCCCAAAAACCCGCCAAGGCAAACAGTACATACTCACCATGGTAGAAGCAACTACTGGATGGCTGGAAACATACCCTGTAAATTATGCCACGGCCCGAAACACTATCTTAGGCCTGGAAAGACAAGTGTTGTGGCATCATGGTACACCAGAGAGAATTGAGTCTGACAATGGGAGTCATTTCCGAAACAATCTTGTTACCTCCTGAGCAAAGAGGCATGGTATTGAGTGGGTATACCACATCCCTTATCACCCACAAGCCTCTGGGAAGGTTGAGAGGTACAATGGACTGTTAAAGACTATGTTACGAGCATTAGGTGCTGGGACGTGGAAACAATGGGACACAAATCTACCAGAAGCCACTTGGCTAGTTAACAATAGGGGGTCTGACAGCCATGCTGGTCCTGCCGAAACAAAACCCCTACACACTGTGAAAGGAGCTAAAGTTCCCGTAGTGCATGTAGGAAGGTGGATGGGGAAGGCAGTGTGGGTTGCTCCTGCCTTGGGAAAAGGCAAACCCACTTGTGGGATTGTCTTCACCCAAGGACCAGGGTATACCTGGTGGGTCATGCAAAAGAATGGGGATATCAGGTGTGTGCCTCAAGGAGATTTGACATTGAGAGAAAACTAATCTGTAATCTAAGTTATATGTTGTAGGAAGATGCTGTAGGATCAACGACAGGTCAACTTTGCAAGGAGCCGGGCAGTGCAACAAGGACTTGAGCTAAGCTGGTGCTGGTGTCCAGACATCCAACTCCACCTGCCTTGAGTGGCCACTTTGGCAGATGAAGACCTAATCATCAACAGAACATTTTCCAAGAAAGACCTATGGAATGAAAAGATATACCTGCCTATTAATCCTGTCCTGTTAAATCCTTGTCCTGTTAAAGGACAGGGAATAATGATGAGAATGCTTGTATGCTAAAGTATGGGGATCTGAGTGTGACACAAATGTTATGGAATAAGGGGTGGAGGTTGTACTGGGTCTGGCTGGAATGTTAACTTTCCCGGCAGCAGCCCATACAGTGCCGTACTCTGCACTTGTAGCTGGAACAGCAGTGTTATAACACCAGTGTTGTGTCTACTGCTGAGCAGCAGAGGCACAGCATGGGCCTTTCTCTAACCCTCCTAGGGGGTGGGCAAAAAGTGAGGAGAGAAACATCACTAGGGCAGCTGACCTAAACCAACCAAAGGGATATTCCATACCATGTGGTGTCACACTCAGCAATAAAAGGTGAAAACAGGAAGGAAGAAGAGGGGAGGGGTGGGCTTTTGCATTTTGGAAAATGTCGGTCCTCCTCTCGAACACTGGTTACGTGCGTTGAGCTTCAAGGACGTGGTCAATCATCGCTCATTTGTGGGAAGTAGAGAGTAATTTCTTTCCTCTGGACTTCCATATAGCCTTTATTTATTTTAGTTGTTTTTTTTCCTCCCTTCTTTTTATTTTTCCCTTTCCCCCTCCCTTTTCCCCTTTCCCTTTTTATTTCCCTTTAGTTAAATTGTTTAGTTCATAATAATCTTTATTTATTTAATTATTATTATTTCCCTTTAATTAAATTATCCTTATCTCAACCCATGAGTTGTTCTTTGCTTTACTTCTCCCCCTCCTCATCTAACAGAGGGGGAGTGAGAGAGTGGTTGTGGGGTTTAGCTGCCCAGCACGGTAAAACCACCACATGTACACATGTGATGAAGCTAAGTTGTTGTGTTAAAGCCCATTAACCGATATGAGTCCAGTTGAATTCAGAGTACCGAACCATCACAGTCACAGATTCACCAGTAACATAGTATGCCTCACTCTAGTCGCGTTCAATGAGAAATACCATGAGTAGGAACAATGCAATTAAGTGCAATTTATTACAGCAACAGGTACACAGATTCTTTCGATTGCCGACAATAAATTCACTTTCTGCAAAAACAAGCTAGCATGCATGAAATACACAACCTGGCTATTAATGCATTAAAAAGGCACAGAGACTCTGTAGAGATTCCTAAGTTTCCCAGGGAGGCACTTGGTATAACCAAGTGTCCAAATCTTGCCCAAAGGTGTCCCAATGTGGGAGGGAAGAGAGACAGCCCATCAACTGATCGTGGAAGTCACAATGGTATCTTCCCTCACATCCCATCTCTCTTAAACCAATTTATATTATTTTCTATCTTTTAGGTGGAGCTTGAGTGACTCTCGTCATGCATATCATGGTTATGATTGGTGAAAAGTTTTCTTGCTTTCATTTAATGCATAGGCTCTAAGAAATTCAGAGTGCGTGCTCAGTGAGGGGTGGCTGTACCTTGGAAGTGGGTAACTTTTGGGATGGAGGTGTGTTTTGGTATTAAAATGATATTCTAACAATCAAAAGTTCACTACAGTACAGCATTTTGTCAGAAACATGACAGGTCGTTGTTCCCAAATCGAGTTCCCATCTTGTCAGAGTCTAGCCATGGTGTCCCCACTCCACCCTCCACTCCGTACCATTCCTTAGAGTCAGCACACCAGCTTCCCCTAGTGCATTAGCATCTAAGGTTGGAGGACTAGGGAATGCTCAGGTAGTAGGTAGTGCAGCTACACTCTACCCTGAAAACTTCTTCAATGTTGTACATTTTTTAAAAATGAGAATATAATTTGATTTCCCTGGGCACCTTAGACAATTATTCCACAAAGATAAATTCTTCTTCTTTCTGTTCAATGGTTTCTTTGACTCTAGATCACCAACTACTCATTGTAACATTTTAAAATATTATATTATTATTTTATTGTCTTCTAAATCATTTTCTTACCCAAGATGGTCTCTCAATTGGAAAAAAATACTGCAGTTGTGTAGTTCATGAAAGAGTCGTAAGAAGATGCAAAGGATGGTGAAAAGAGGAGTAAGAATGTCACACCATGTATGTATCAGTAAACAAAGAAGTGTATAAACCCTGCATGACAGATACTGACAGATTCTGGTGATGAGAACTGACAGTTCTCCAAGAATTTAGAGAACTAAGGGTGCACAGCATTGATTAAAATTAGGTCATGTTTGTTTTACTTACCCTGCAAATCTTATAAATGTTTCAAAAAATGTTTTTCAAAAAATGTTTTTCATCACTGAAGAAGTTTCTCAGAAAGCTATTTTTCTCAACAAAAGCTGATTGAGAATAAAGGAAAATGTGGGAAAGATGTTTTCAGTGAACTCCTCATTGGGCAAATATGATTACTAAGAAATATCAATCAGAAGAAAAATTCTTTATTTCATTATTGATAACCTGGGGATAATAAAAAATAGCAGTTTAATGTTATGGTTGAATATTGATGGGAAACAGGAGATGTTCTGTGAATTTTTAAATCTTGTTAATAAAAACATTCAGAGATTTTAGTTTTTCTTGTTTTCATATATGCCTTTAACAGTTTTAGTAGACATTTCTAACAGACTCAATAATAAATAAATTAAAAAAATATCCTGTTGCTGTTTGGCTGTTTGGTCAAATTCTTAAGTGGCATCAGATGCAGCTAATAGTGTACCCTCAGTAAGTTCGCAGATGACACCAAGCTAGGTGCGTGTGTCGATCTGCTTGAGGGTAAGAAGGCTCTGCAAGAGGATCTGGATAGGCTGCACCGATGGGCTGAGGTCAACTGCGTGAAGTTCAACAAGGCCAAGTGCCGGGTCCTGCACCTGGGACGCAATAACCCCAAGCAGAGCTACAGGCTGGGAGAGGAGTGGTTAGAAACCACTCCTGGTTAGTGGTTAGGGGAGTTTTAGGTTGGATGTTAGGAAGAACTTCTTTACCGAAAGGGTTGTTAGACATTGGCACGGGCTGCCCAGGGAAGTGGTTGAGTCACCATTCCTGGAGGTCTTTAAAAGACATTTTGATCTAGAGCTTAGTAATATGGTTTAGTGGAGGACAGTTAGTGTTAGGTCAGAGGTTGGACTTGATGATCTTGAGGTCTCTTCCAACCTGGAAATTCTGTGATTCTGTGATTCTGTAATATAGACAGACATTCATCATTTGAACCACTAAAATTCATTTAGGAATTTCACAGAAAAAGGCAATGGAGTACAATGAACTTGGAGTTGGAGGCCTGTAGTTAGCAGTGTCCCCCAGGGGTTTGGGTCCAGTCCTGTTCAACTTAATTATCAATGACCTAGATGAAGGAACAAAACGCACCCTCAGCAAGTTTGTGGATGACACAAAACTGGGAGGAGTGGTTGATAACCCAGAGGGCTGTGCTGCTATTCAGAAGGACCTGGACAGGCTGGAGAGATGGGCCATGAAGTTCAAGAATATCACAGAATCACAGAATAGTCTAGGTTGGAAGAGATCTCAAGATCAATGAGTCCAACCTCTGACCTAACACTAACAAGTCTTCCACTAAACCATATCACTAAATTCAACACCTAAATGTCTTTATTTAGACCTCCAGGGATGGTGACTCCACCACTTCCCTGGGCAGCCCATTCTAATACCTACCAACCCTCTCGGTAAAGAAGTTCTTCCTTATATCCAACCTAAAACACCCCTGGAGCAACTTTAGCCCATTCCCCCTTGTCCTGTCACCAGGCACGTGAGAAAATAGACCACCCCCCACCTCGCTACAGCCTCCTTTAAGGTATCTGTAGAGAGCAATAAGGTCGCCCCTGAACCTCCTTTTCTCCAGGCTGAACAAACCCAGCTCCCTCAGCCACTCCTCATAAGAATTGTTCTCCAGGCCCCTCACCAGCTTCGTTGCCCTTCTCTGGACTCATTCGGGAACTTTGATGTCCTTCGTGTAGCGAGGGGCCCAAAACTTAACACACTACTCGAGGTGCGGCCTCACCAGAGCAGAGTACAGGGGAACAATCACTTCCCTAGCCCTGCTGGCCACACTGTTTCTGATACAAGCCAGGATGCCGTTGGCCTTCTTGGCCACCTGAGCACACTGCTGGCTCATATTCAGCCGACTATCAACCATCACTCCCAGGTCCTTCTCCACCAGGCAGCTTTCTAACCACTCATCTCCCAGCCTGTAGCTCTGCTTGGGGTTGTTGTGCCCCAGGTGCAGGACCCAGCACTTGGCCTTGTTGAACTTTATGCAGTTGACCTCAGCCCATCAGTGCAGCCTATCCAGATCCTCCTGCAGATCCTCCTACCCTCAAGCAGATCGACACACGCACCTAGCTTGGTGTCATCTGCGAACTTACTGAGGGTGCACTCAATCCCCTCTTCCAGATCATCAATAAAGATATTAAAGAGGACCGGCCCTAGAACCGAGCCCTGGGGAATGCCACTAGTGAGTGGCCTCCAACTGGATTTGACTCCATTCACCACAATTCTTTGGGCCCGGCTATCCAGCCAGTTTTAACCCAACAGAGCATGCGCCAGTCCAAGCCTAGGGCAGCCAGTTTCTTGAGGAGAATGCTGTGGGAAAAGGTGTCAAAACCCTACTGAAGTCAAGGTAGACCACATCCACAGCCCTTCCTTCATCCACCAAGTGCATCCCTTTATCATAGAAGGAGATCGGGTTCATCAAGCAGGACCTGCCTTTCATAAACCCATGCTGACTGGGTCTGATCGCCTGGTTCCCCTGTAAGTGCCGCATGATTACACTCAAGATAATCATCTCCATGAGCTTCCCTGGCACTGAGGTCAAACTGACAGGCCTATAGTTTCCCGAGTCTGCCCTCTGGCCCTTCTCGTAGATGGGTGTCATGTTTGCTAGCTGCCAGTCAACTGGGACCTTCCCCAATAGCCAGGACTGACGTTAAATGATGGAAAGTGGCTTGGCCAGCTCCTCCGCCAGTTCTCTCGGTACCCTCGGGTGGATCCCATCTGGCCCCATCGACTTGCTTACATCCAAGTGCCTTAGCAGCTTGCCAACCATTTCCTCATGGATAGTGAGGGCCCCAATCTGCTCCCCATCCCCTTCCACCAGTTCAGGGTACTGGGTATCCAGAGAGGAACTGGTTTTGCCGCTAAAGACTGAGGCAAAGAAGGCATTATGCACCTCAGCCTTTTCCTCATCTTTTGTAACTAAGTTGGGGGGCCCCCCCCCATCCAGTAAAGGCTGGAGATTCTCCTTAGTCCTCTGTTTAGCACTGATGTATTTGTAAAAAAAGGTTTTGTTGTCTTTGATGGCAGTAGCCAGACTGAGCTCCAGATGAGCTTTGGCCTTTCTAATTTTGTCCCTGCACTGCCTCGCAACATCCTTATAGTCCTCCCGAGTCGCCCGCCCTCTTTTCCAAATATTATAAACCCTCTTTTTTCTCCTAAACTCAAGCCACAATTCTCTGTTCAGCCAGGCTGGTCTTCTTCTCCACCGGCTTGTCATGAAATTCAACAAAGGCCAGTGCAGGGTTATGCACCTAGGGAGAAATAACCCCAAGCACCAGTACAGGCTGGGGGCTGACCTGCTGGAGAGCAGCTCTGCAGACCTTGGAGTCCTACTGGACAGAAGCCTGACCGTGAGCCAGCAATGTGCCCTTGTGGCCAAGAAGGCCAACGGGATCCTGGGCTGCAGTCAGAAGTGCTGTCAGCAGATCAAGAGAGGTGATCCTCCCCCTCTACTCAGCCCTGGTGTGGCCACACCTGGACTATTGTGTCCAGTTCTGGGCTTCCCAGTACAAGAGGGACATAAAACTACAGGCTGCCCAGAGAAGCTGTGGATGCACCATTCCTGGAGATGTTCAAAGACAGGTTGGACGAGGCCCTGGACAACCTGATCTGGTGGGTGGCATCCCTGCCCATGTCAGGGGGTTTGGAACTGGGTGATCTTTAAAGTCCCTTCCAGCCTGAGCCAGTCTGTGATTCTGTGCAAACAGAACAAAACAAAGTTCAGTAGATAGTTGTGTAACATAGTAAAACATCTGCACTTCTAATAATGATATTTACAATATTATTTTTTTAAGTGAAAATTTACAATTTTTTTTTTTCATAATAATAACATTAATTCTGCTAACCAAAATTAAATATAAACTTGATAATATCATTTTTAACACTGTCTTCATATGAGTCTTTATATTGTGAAATCCTGTCAAAAATTCTTAGATTTCCTTTCATAATATCTACTCTCAGTAGTTAGTAACTACCTAATCCATATCAAATATAACAGTAAAACAGTGTGAAATATTTGTTTGTTTTTAAGATGGCTGTATACCTTTGCTTTTAGAAATATTGAATAAATAAAGAGATATTGCAATTAATTTTATTTTTTATTTTTTTATTTATTGTGAAACATAGCGTAGCAACACAGGAGAAGAGCAATGAAAATAATTTATTCTAAATGTAATGTGATTTTACGTTTGAAATCTTTAAGCAGCCTAAAATAGAACAAAATTATCTATTTTTTCCAAAGGTAGAATTTGCCACATTTCTCCAGTAACTGGGCAGCCACCTATCCTTCTTTTTTAATACGTCTTTATGTTTAACATCAGTAACTACTTACCATGACCAGAGATGAACATCTGGATGCACTTTAACTTTTCTAGTTTTAGCCACATTTTCTAACCTAACACAAAGTTTAGTTCTGGCAAAGAATTTAGACAGGTTGTTTCATGTATAATGAGGGCAATGTTTTCAAGCTTGAGCCAAACATACATAGACATACAACCTCCATGAGGAGTAGTGTTGAGCTGCAACAAAGCATTTGTGGTTTGCTGCTGCCCATATACATTACAGTTTGTCTAAATTAAAAATTAGTCACTCTTTTTCCTAGTGAATTTAAAGGAGACAATGTATTTCAATTATCACCAGGTTGAAATCCTTCATTTTTTCTAGATTCTTGGGGCTTTTTCCAATCTTAAATTTCATATTATGGAAAACATTGGACACACTCTAAGAGTAGTAATATTGACAGAGATATGCCATGTAATTTATTAATGTATTTAATCTACTAATTATATTCTATATTAAAATAGTCTTCAGATGAGCTAATTGTTGAGTTTTCTTGTTGGTTCATTTGTGAGGGAATTAAGGGCAGGAAGTGTAAGAACAAGTGTGTCAGACAGATGAGTAGGGGATGCAGTTGAACACGGAATAAAAAACAAACAAACAAAAAAAACCCACAAAACAAACAAACAAAACCAAATGAATGTATTCCAAAGAATTATAGAGAAGTAAAATATTTTTGAATATTACCAGCAGGGACTCAAATAAAGGGAATCAATTCTATGCTGAATTGTTTAGAATCCAATATTTCTTTAGTTGTTGATTATGAAAGAACATTTAATACATTTACTATTTTTGTTGAACTGTTCTTCAAAAACAATTTTTTGTCTCTGCAAAGGAGTAAATTTTTTATTAGTGGTTATGCCATTAAAAGTCTGTTGGAATTGCTTCAGCTTTACAACACACTCTTACCTAATAAAAGACTTACTATTCAGAGTGTATCGGGTCTGAGTATTTAGATTTTCTTACTCTCAGTACCTCATTTTTACTTTTGATACAGGGATAAATATGTTCTATGGTTCCAGCTAGTCCCAGAAGTTCTGTAGAGAGGCTGCTAGTTAAGCTATTAAATTATTTCCTATCTGAAGGCACTGCAGGACCAGTTACACTTTTATGTACATTTATTGATCCTGTTAGCCTTCTAAACAATTTTCCAAATGTCCTAATTGTATTACAATAAAAGATCTGACTGGTTGGAATAAATAAATAAATAGATAGATAGATAAATAAATAAATTAAATAGTACAAACTGGACTTTAAGATACACTTATCAGAAAGCACATACAAAAAGAGAAGAATCAAAAATTCCTAAAATACATTTAAGTATTGTAACAATGCAAATCAAAGCAAGTGTTTCCACACACATATGAAAGTATATTTGGAAGGAAGACCATGACATCCATTTTTAGGTCAGACCTATATGCTGCCAACAATATATAAAAACAAGGAAGATAAAAGCTTTGCTGTCAATTCCCTAATGAAAAATCTCTGCCTCTGACCCTGAAGTTTGTGCAAAGGTAGTAATATGCTTGAAAGCTCTTCAGTGTGCAACTAGTCAGGAATTTAGATGCTGCTGAAATGTTTTGTGTGTATTCTGTGGAAAAGCTGGAAGCAGAGATGGAAATGAAAGTGTATATCTCAGGGTTTCTGTGGAGTTCAGTTGCTATGGGCCTAAGCTGCACAGGGGGAAAAGAGGCTCTATCTTTGCTTCCATTGAAGTAATTCTCTGCCTCTCCTGCATTTCCATTCATGGTTAGGAGGTCTCATTATGTATGATAAAGACCTTGGAGCCTCTTCAGGTGCCATAATCAATTCTTCTGGGATTTTGCAGCTCCACCAAGATCCTGAAAGCACAGTCATTGGAGCTTTTGCCTGCAAGATATGGCATGCATGTAGTTCCTAATCTTAAATTAGAAAAGCAGAAGTGTGATATGCTGATATGCAAACCTTTACTACCCTATTTGATACAAGGAATTTTAGTAAAATGTCAATTATATGTTTACCAGATCCCTCAGAAAGGAATAAGTGAAAGTCAGTAGCAGATGTATAACATTATGTTCACACATTCCCCTTCATGTGAATTTGTGCAGTCAAACTTGTCCTCACCACTATCCTCTTCCAAAAGTAACCATTTCTTCTGTTCTTGTTGTTATAGCTACGTATGCAATAGCTCCTGTGTCTTGATCCAAACACCTAGTTTAACAAAGATCTTAGTCTTAAACTAAGCATGAAAAAAAAAAAAAAAAACAAGACAAACAACAACAACAACAACCAGCTAAGTGTAGAACACAAGAAGTGACAAAAAAACCTGTTTGCAGTCAATCCTAAATCTAGAACAGTTTCTTTTAGATACATGGATGTAATAGCACAGTCTATGCTGATGCAAAGGGAAGGTACAATACCTCTGAGCTGACCTGGATGGTGCCTTTCATATCTGCCATGTGTACCAGACTGCCTCTAAATTTACACAAACCAGAAGCTGCAAAGGTTTTGTTTCCCAGTCATTAACATTTCTGTATCAAAAAGCAGTCTCAGTTCCAAAGGAAATATATTAGTTTTGTATTGTTTTAAATCACAGATTAAAAAAAGCAGGCTTCTCAACCTGCTTGCCCTCTCACACTCTTCATCCAGCAACTACACAGCTGTGGCAAAGACTTGTGTCATGACAGCAACAGCTGGAACTCAAATCCTCTAGATAAACAGTTGCATATCTGTTTCACCTCAAAGCACCTCCTAACATAAATAAATTATTAAATAAATAAAACATCTTGACTTTAAGATCATATGGTTTGATATAAAAATGAATGGCTATGAGGACAAGGGAGGAGAAATCCTATAAAATGTGCAATTTTGACCTGCAGTCATTTAAAGTCAATAAATGTAGACCCCTACTGTGGTGGTTTTATGGAGCTACATCTTTAGGGTAGAATGAAGCTTTAAGAACCACTTCTGAGTGATATAACTGATCATCATATCATGCTAGATTGAGCCAGAAACTAAGTGTCATGCTGGCAGGACTCTGATTGCATTGCTTCTGCTCTTACCTAGCTAACAGATGTCATTTTATGTCAGCAGGAGACTTTTCCACATCCTCTGGCCTATTTACTATATCCAATTTGCATGTTGCCACTGGGCAAGACATTCACAAATATTTGATGAGCTTTCATTGGTAGGCTGCTGAAACTCTGATTTCTCTGTCATTAGAGCTTAATATTGATTCAGCTGGGATCTGGTCAGATGTGGAAAAGCACTGAGCTATACAAAAACATTTATTCAGAATAAATGCATTATAAACAGGGAAAACACTGGAAATCCAAGTATCCCTAACTTCTTGTTTCCATATCAGGCTGCATCTTGCTGACTGCAAAATTAATACTCTGACTGTGTACTGGAAATCAAAATGTCAACATGTATGCAGCAGCCAATGCTATTAAAATTTCTCCTATACTTCCTTAAAACGTCATTAAGATGGTATCTCATTTCTCAGGATTTAAACACACTTGATATGTGTCTCTCTTTTGACAGGCACTGGCTACTGTAATACCATTTGAGGAGATGTTAGACATCATTCTGGTTCTGCACCAGCTTTTTCAATGTACAGCTGCTCAACTATTGACAACACCAAAACTAAATAGCCCCCAAACTACTATAATATCTCTTCCCTGACTGACAGCTCATCACAGGATTGATTTTAGCTGCAGGCAATTCTCCTCAGTGGCACCCTGCTGTGCTGTCTCCATGAGGGGTGAGTTATGTCATTTAGCCATAAGTTATCTGTCATCTGTAGGATCCTTTCTGTAGCGATTGGGAAATCTGAGGTTACACCATCACAATGAGTCATATGTAATTTCAGCAGAATTTTTTTTATTCATCACTAGGGTCATTTTAGTTGCGAGGGCATAGGCCACGGATTTAATTGCCTTAGTGGTTAATTGTGGATGTGGGACAGATTTATCCTCATTCTACAGCAATTCTTTCTAGATTCTTTCTGGATTATTCCTGGGGAATAGCAGTGTTGTTTTTTTTTGTTTGTTTGTTTGTTTGTTTTTTTGTGTGTTTTTTTTTTTTTTTTGATCAACCATAGCATCCTTACCTGGAATTCATTGAGCTGACAGAATATTAGGACAGAGAAATAAATAAATCATTCTTTTCCCTATTTCTATCCAAACACTTGTCTTCTACTGCTACTATCTCAATTGCTCTCACTTGCTCCCTAGTAGTTCAGCCTTCAGGGACCCTCTGAAACTTGCATGACAGCCCTCAGTTCTGTTTGGCAGCTCATGCTATAATCAACACCTCCATGTAGCTCCTTTTACTTCCCTTCCTTCTGCAGAATTTGATCTTTTTAAATATTCCTGGATGCCTTTCCGCTGAATACAAATATAAATATTTAATTTAATTAATTATAATAATTTATGCTTTGGATTTATCTACACAGCTAATAAGAGGCCTGGAAAAGATATGGCAGTAACAATTCCTCACTCCTTTGTTTCCTGTTGTAGAGTTTTTACCACTTCCAAAGCATGTCTTTAGTAGTATAAATCACGCAAGAGTTTTGTGAAGTTGACAAAACTTAGATTAGAGAAAGCTAAGTTTCAGGGCTTCTTTTTTTTTTTTTTTTTTTCCTCCTTCAGTCTCTGCACCAGTTTCTGGGAGTTTACATAAGCACTGAAAAATTCAATGTATATGTATATGATTATAATGATGAGGGAGGATAAATAGTTCTGGAAGAATATGCAGTACCTAAAATGTCCACTGAAGAGACTAGTCTTTTTACCCTTATTCCAGTCAAAATCAGAGTCTGGAATACTTAGAATATTCCTACTATCTGACGGAAGAATCAAATTATTGTCTTGCTTGCTGGTGAAAGGTTAAATAGGAGGAATAGATGTGTATTTGTGTTTTGTCACCTCTCAGATGCCCATCTACACAAGCTCAGAGGAACACAGGGGCACAAACGCAGACAGGAACCCAAATCTCTTGTAGAGCCATCAGTCCCAGTGTCTGAACTTGAAATCCATCACCATGAGTATCTGTCTGTGATGTGAATGGCCATTTATATATGGCATATACATGTGCTCTGTCCATGCACCTGCTGGAAGTACATCTTCCGCTTTTGCTGTTGTTGGATCTGGGGACCTGCTGCTGCAGCAGCAGTAGATTCGTCTCTTTTGGTTGACTGGATCTGGCAGAAAATATTTTCCTCTAACAATTTTGATAAACATTTTTAAGAAACCTCATAAATGTTTCATGCAAAGCTCGTAATATTCAGATTTGGTCTAAGAAGTATGATTAATTATTTAAGTTTCTTCCAGAATTTTTTAACCCAATTCAAGAAGAAACAACATATTTTTAGCCAACTTTCTAACATCATCAGCATTACCTGTGCATAGAAATATGAAAAGAAAAAAAAAGAAGAAGAAGAAAAAAAAAAAAGCTAAGGAACTTACTATTCATAGTGTGTCTTTCCACTATATGTTTCTTGCATTTTTTTTTTCAATTGAAAAAAAAAAAAATCTGCTTTTCAGTTACATGACCTTCTAATACCAGATTTTTGATGTAATATCAACTATATGTAAAATGAATGCCCTATCTGAAATTAGTCTGTGACACTGAAATGCTAGCACACAACTTTTCAGCCGGTACAAACTGGCAACAGTATGACAGTTTCAAGGAGTTGTTAATTGCTTCCTATGACCTGAAACCTGTTTCCAAATCTCTAAGAATCACCCCAGAATCTACTACTGATTTAATACATCACATTATTTATGTTTTTAATTTATTAATGTTTTAATTTACTGATTTCATACATCAATAAACTTCAAACCATGACATTGTATCAAGAGAACTGAACCTACTCTATAGACAGTGGCACAGATGTGAGGAGCTATGAACCACTAATTCTATACTGGAATATGTCTTTTTTTTTTTTTCTTTTGTTTTGAAATATGAAATCAAAATCATCTT
>JADZGK010000495.1:0-28792 GCA_018104995.1 Cairina moschata | reverse complement strand
AAGGACATAAGATTGCGATCTTGACTAATTTAGTTCTTACGGTTCAAAGGGTAAACCCTCAAACGAATGCATGATACATGTAAGACATGCGTACCTTTGTGGCTCACTTTTCTCTCTAAAAGTGAAGCTGTAACAGACAGAAGTAGAAACACTGCAATTTATAATAGTTAATTTCCTCTAATCAGAACAGATAAAAATCACTTCTGACACTTGGGGAGGAGCGAAGGAAGGGAGGTCACACTGAATGGCTGCTTCTGCATGAAGATGCAGAGCTCTATAGTACAAAGTTGAATATCTTCTGAGGATCAACTACCTTTACCTTGTGTGTTTTCTACAGGTGCTGAAGTTGGTATTAGTACTTCTCGTATCCATGCACGAGGACCAGTGGGAATTGAAGGACTCTTCACTACAAAGTGGTTACTGAGAGGGGACAATCATGTTGTTTCTGACTTCTCAGAGCATGGGAGCATGAAGTGTCCTCATGAGAGCCTACGTCTCCCTCAGGGAAATACCAAGTGAGTACTTTTTGAGAAAATAGAGGGGTAAAATGTTTATTGAAGACGTTTGGGCTTCAGGGTGCTCCCTGTGGGGAGAGATTTGTTTTTCCTCTTCGGGAGCATTGTTCTTGGTCACTGTGCAGTACAATGAATATGAAGTGATCCTATCCGTGACAGACATTATTTGTTGCTGTTTTCTTAGATAGCATCTGATAGCAAACTGACCTTGCTTTTGCCAGAGAGGTTTCTTCAAAACATACAGATACCGTGAGGAGAAGTTGAAACATCTGCTGCATTCTTTTCCTCCGTTTGCTCCCCACCAGCAAAGATGCCTGGTGGTAGAGTGTAAGTTTTTTTTCCCTGTCTTTACTTTGAACATCTGTCTTGGTGAGCAAACTTGGTAGCTTTTCTTTGGTCGTGTGACCATGGCAGCTCTTGAAAGCTCCAAAGCTTTAAGACACTTACTGTCTTTGATCACTCTGCGATTCCTATGCATTTGGAATGCATATTTCATTACTGTTTTGACCAAGCAACCTTTTTTATCTAATTTCTCTGTATTTTTGACAACTGTAGATAAATAGCGCAACTGTATACAGTGTGAAGTTTGTTACCTATGTCTAGCAGCCATTTCTTTCTGGTGGGTTTTATATGAAATGTAATCCCTCTACTTTGAGGTTGAAAATAAGCCCTGAATAAATGCTTCCTTTTGCGTACTGGAAGAAGTGAACTCCCATGTGCATGCTGCAGCCGGGGGCTCAGTGCAGCCCTCCATAGGTTAGGGTGGTTGGAGTGTCAAGGTGGGTGGGGAGGGAGTGGAATGGTGCCACGCTGCAACTGCTGTCAGGGCAGGGAGAGGGATGGGTGCAGGCTGCACAGGGACATCCTGTCCTGTGCATCCGTTTCTTGCTGCTAACTTGCCTCTGCATGCTTTGTTGACTGCTGGCACGTGTGTGGTCCTCCACGTAGTGGCACGCAGAGCTTGCCTAGGCATCTGGGTGTCTGCTGGGTAGCCATGTTACCCCCACTCACCTATTTTGGACCATTGCACTCTACTCTGGAACCCCGAGAAACCCATTATGCCCCCCACTCCTCTTGTGCTTCAATGCTCTCCTGAGACTTTGTGACAGCTGCTTGCGCTGAACCTGCACAGCATTGCAACCACAACTGGTACTGCCCATCAATGACAAAAGCACTGCACCCAGGTTTGTAGGCCTGCAGTAGCATTCCCTGCAATTCCTCTGTCCAGCTACCACTGTTACTCGTTCCTCTGTCCCACTCATCTCTTGGTCTTTTTTGATTCCTCTGCCCTTCTCTGTGTCTGTCTTCCTCTATCCTTTCCCCTGTTCTCGTGACATCTAATGTAACTCCCCTCTTTTAGTTTAAAAACTCCCTTGCCCTGTCATTATCTGTCTGAGCAAAAAGTTGCTCTCCAGCTTTTTTTATAAGCTGCCTTTAGGCGCTGAAAGGTGGCAACCGGCTCTCCGTGGAGCTTTTTCTTCTCCATGGTGAACAACTCCAGCTCTTTTGGCCTGTCTTCAGAGGGGAGAATCCCCATCGTGTGTTCTAACTTTGGTCAGGTTAACCGTTTCCATTAATGAGGAAACGGTTAAGGCAATTACTGCACGACTACCCAAAGCAGCAGCGATAGTGAGAAGCCGACTTCCAGCATCCATTTCTCAAGCAGGGATGGATGGACAGGCAGAAGGACGCCGCTTGGTGCATTGCCCGCCAGGGGAAGGGGAGTCGCTGTGTGTCCGTGGGTCTAGGTTGCGTAGCGAGGTGGGTGTGGAGGGGGCAGGGGCAGGGGCTGTGGGGGGTTGTCCCCATGTCTGTCGGCCCCTCGGAGTGCAGGGGCAGCCCTGCCGGGTGGGGTGGGGGGCTGCTTACTGTGGGAGCGGGAGGGCAGGCCTGTGCTGTCTTTGCTCCCTGGCCCGGGGGGGGGCTGCTCTGTGCAGGCGGAGCGCAGCAGTGGGCGAGCGTGGCCGGGGCTGCTGGCTCGTGCGCCGAGCATTCGAGACAAATGTCCGTGGCACAAAGATCAAGGACGACTTCTCAGAGGTAAGCAGCTTTCCCTTTGTTTCCCCATCCTCTCAGGAGCCGTCTTTACTATGGTTGTACACACTTGAGGCTCACAACACTCGTTTTCTCCTCTACTTAGTATTCCTAGTCCCTGCCTGGTGCTGGGTCAAAGTCTATGGGTTGATCTGTTTCCAAGTTAAAAGAGAGAAGTACATCTATTTAAGGTGCCATCTAGTAGGCTCATTTAAAGTAAATTAATCTATATAGTAGTAGGTGCCTTTATTGCATGCAGCTCTTCTTCAGGTGAGTAATTCTTATAGCATAAGTAATTCTTTTCCCATGTTTCATTCATGATGTTTGTAGCGTGCCTCTTTATGTGTGTGTTTGGCCTGGAGCTGTCCTGCCTGGCAATTTGTGATGGTAGCTAAAGTGGTGTTCCATCAGTTCCATACGTTGTCCTGACTGTTTTGGAAAAGACATCATGTCTGTGGGCGACTACTCAAGCTCTGGGCGAGTACTTAAGGGCAGCTGGCCCAGAGTCTTTTTGCTTTTTTTCCAGCAGTAGGTAAACATTAGGAGGAACCGGTCAAAGGAAAGAGCACTTTCTGGAACCGTCAAGTTCTTGTTTGGCAACTTAGTGACTGGTTTGATCTACTTCACAGATGTAGAGGCAAGTGGGCTGCTCTTTTGAAATAATGAAATTAAAACCACAAAGTTTGTCAAACATGGCAGTGCATGTTTGCAGCCTGTCTGTTGCTTTTGACAGTGGTAGATAATGTTTATAAGGAATGGGACAAAGGAAAGAGCGCCTTCTGGAACTGTGAAGCTCTGTGTTGGCAACTCGGAGACTGGCTGGACCTACTGTCCATCTCCAGAGGGAAGCGGACTGCTGTTTTGAAATTAAAAACTACTAATAAAAAAAATAAAAATATGGTGCTGCTCTATGGCGCCCGGAGGACTGCCACTCTGCATGGCAGTTAAAAAAATGTGGTTTGGAGATGGAGAGCAGCAGAGGTAAAGCAGCTGGGAAGAGAGATACAAGCATTGCAGTAGGTAGGCTGTGGTTATGAGGTGCCTCAGGATGTGCTTTTTTTTCTTGTTTCCGCCCTTCCCTCGTGCAGCCTTGGAGAGGTGAAGTCCCCATGTTGTAGAGCGGTGCAAAAAGGTGAGGGGGTTGTCAGCCCGGTCAGTTTCCTTCAGCAATGCTAAGGCAAGTCTTTGAAGAGAAACAGCCTGCTTGCTTGTGCTGCAGCCTGTTGAACTAAGCCAGACCAAAAATAGGGCTGCTGTTCCTCCTGCTCTCTTTGCCTCTTCTCATCTTGCAAAGGAATGGTCCAGCAATTCGGGTCAATAGGGGATAAGAGAACAAAGGGGTTTCAGAATAACTGCTAACTGTTATGGCTATTGCATGGGGCACTATGCAAGTCTCTGACATCCAGCCAAGATGGATAAAGGAGAAGGACAAGGGAAAAGCCTGGGAGGAAGACTATGAGCCTTCAGTACGAGAGACCCCCAGAGGGACCACCAGAGATTGATAACGCATGCGCCAGTGGGTGGGTTCGGATTCCAGGAACTAATTATAATAACGCTGCCTTTTCTAGAAGTAGTAATGAATATGTATTAGCCTAGGAGCATAAAAACCAGCTGCCTGATGTAACTTGTGTGCGTCTTGGTGGAGTAGAGACTTCCGGTGCACCCAGTGCTCTTTGCTTCCCTCTATTCATTTAATAAATTGTAAACTTTGATTGTAATCCTATTTGGGACTTAGTCATTTATTACAACAGACAAGCTTGTAAAATGCAGACAACCAGAATCCTTACCGCCATTAGGTAGAAATCACGGTGTAAGAAACATTACCACCTCAAAGAGCAAAAGCCTCAAAAGCAATGTGACTTGTAACAGGCCAGCAGCTGTGAATTTTCTGTGAAGCACCAGATAGAGTATGAACCTGGATTGCACAGTTAATGGGGAAACAGGGGAGGGTCCCAGTCCTTGGGAGGGAAAAAGAAAAGTATATAAACTGTGTACGGAATTAGTAGGCGCCCTCCTGCTTGCGGGACGCCTGCCATTGTAATCTCGAATAAAAATGCTACTGTACTCTGATCCTTTCCTGACCCTATGTTATTGGCTACAGACTGATTCATGGTTTTAAGGTTTCAGGGATAGGGCACTAGGGTTGGGTTTCAGGGTAAGCGTTCTCAGGGTTTATGTTTAGGATTTTAAGGTTTTTAGGGTTGGAGTTTGAACGGTTAGGATTTTAGGGATTTGGGGGTTAGGGTTTTAAGGGTTTCAGGGTTAGCATGTTAGGGTTTTAGAGTTTTTTGTGTTGTAGTGTTGATAGGTTTTTTAGGGTTAGGGTCTTAGGGATTTATTTTTGGTTAGTTATTTAGGGTTAGGGTTTTAAGATCTTTTTTTTTTTTTTTTTTCAGGTTATGTTCTCCAGGGCTAGGGTTTTGAGTGTCCTAATGTTTTGGGTTAGGGTTTGGAGCGTCCTCATTTTTTGGGTTTGAGTTTTGAGGGTCCTATTTTTGGGGGTTTGGGATTTGAGCGTCTTAACTTTGTGGCTTTTGGATTTGAGGGTGTTAATTTATTGGGTTAGAGGTTTTAGGCATAGGTCTTCAGGGGTTTAGTGTGGTAAATAGTTTGGGTTAGGTCTGTAAGAGCGAACATGGCAGGTCCAGTTGCATGTTTTATTTGTTGTCTTCATCGTTGTCTTCTTATTTTTATTTTTATTATTATTTGTCGTCGTCGTCTTCTTCTTATTATTATTATTTTTATTTTTATTATTACTTCTTGTGCTCGTCGTCTTCGTCGTCGTCTTCTTATTATTGTTTTTATTTATAATTTGTTTTTGATGGAAAGAAGTCGTAAGACGTTGTTGGCTTTGACGGTAAGAAGTTGTTGCGTTTCGATGGTAAAAAGGTTGTCGGATTTGATGGTAGGTTTAGTCTGAGTATTGAAGGCTTCCAGCAGTAAGCTCTGCATCTGAAAGACAGAGGGAAGAAATGTCATTCCCTGCTGTGATACTCTACATGGAACTGTCTGGCTCACTGGTTTTCTTTCCAAAGAGAGAAGTCACAACCCTGCACACGGCTTGATCTGCTCTCTGACTACAGGGCTGAACTGACTGGAGAAGGCGGCTTCCAAAGCCCTCCCATTAAACGGACTGCATTTCAGTTCTATGCTAAAATTGGTGAACTGTACAGAATATTAGGACAAAGCTACCTGCTTTGATAGCAAATGGTTGACCTTAGGTAAGTTACAGTCATTTGAAGGTTTGACTGGACGGCATCCTTGTTTTACTAGTGATCTTGTGGTCAAGCTGACCAAATCCTAGCCACAGAACAGAAGCGTTCAGAAACTTGCTAGAGAGAGCACTTAGGAATGCAAGAATTTAACTGCTTTAATGCTGCTCTTTCTCTCACGTATCTGGAATTTCCTTAAATCACAAATTGAATAAATGAACAAGGATAGCTAGTGACAAAGTAACATGATTCTGTTTGAAAAGGCACTCTAACAAGTCCTCTGTTGTTCCTAGTCTGTCCCTAGCTTCTTTGAGAGGTTCAATACAGTAGAAAATTAAAAATAATAAACTAGCAAATAATTAATGTGCGGAAGTGGCCTTTTTTCAGATTAGATTCCACCATTCAGAAAATCCTGCTTAAGAGACATTTTTTCTTTGCTTTGAAAGACTGACCTTCCCCAAAAGGAAACTAGTTAGTATCTTTAGGCTTGACGAAATACTTGAATTCCTCAATTTACCAGAATTGCTTTGCACAGCCCTCCTATCCTGCTTACGTTGCAAGCAGCGGATCCAGGTGGGGTACTGCTGTATTTATCAACGAACATCTCTTTCACGTATATAGCCCAGGGATCCCCATGCCCCGCACTCGTGTAATGCATGCAAGACGTTTACTTTCTTCCTCTACTTTGGACTGGTTTAGAAAGAACGAGTTTGCCATCTGCTGGCCAGAGAATTCACTGAAGCCCAAAGAGCAGTAGAGCAGAGGCATTTTCTTCTGTGCTGTTCCTGATTTTTCAGCTAGAAGAGATACTTCCAGTTTAGTACAATCAGGATTCTTTTGACATTTGTATCGTAAAAAGTCTATTTTCGCAACACTGGTATTTGAAAGACCTCCGTTCAGTCCCTAATTTTGTTCTTGATAATGGGACAGATTGCATGAATGTTGGCAAGAAGGTGTGAACAACCAGCCTCCCCTCCATGTCATGTTTTAAGATGATAACTTCTGGTGGTCCCTGTCTCAAAACACAAACATGCTGGGCAACAATTGCACTCCCTCTTAGCTTGAAGAAACTTGGAAGTTTCTCTCCATATTGGCTATGGAGAGACCAAGATTAGGACAAGAACAGCAGAGAGACAAGAACAGCATGAAGCCAATCAGGAGCTCAAGTTTGTATTCTTTGTATTCAAGTTTATCCTTCTCTTGCTGGAAGGACCTGCTTCTTGACGCTCCTTCTCTTCAGTAGAAGCATGTTCCCTCTTGCTTTGGTAGTGCTCTTTGTTGTAATACACAATAAATGTTTGTTCATTGTCTTTTGTATTATAAAAACAAGGAGTTCTGTTTGAGGAGCGGGAGTTGGGAAGGCTCCCAGCTGAAGTAAGGAGCTGTATAATGCTTGGCTAGACACTAGGAAAATTCTTTTGCTTAATGTAACAAAAAAGAGAACCCCCTCCCCTTCTCTCCTTCTGCATCTCAGTTGCCTCTTTTGTTCAAAGACACTGCTGCAAAGCTCATGTAACCATCTCCTGATAAATTGCTAAACTAGTGTATCAACATCCTGCCTTCCTGTCTCACCCTGGGCCAACATGAACAAATGAAAAAAAAAAGAAGGTGAACCACAATGCCGAGGAAGACTACGGCCTTCATCTTCACGACCACCAGAGGGACAGAGACGACCCCCTAGCAACAGTGTGCACAGTCGCAGAATATACCAGGATATGCTGTGTAATCCCTGAATTACCAAAATATAAAAAGGGACCCTGGCGGGGGTGAGGTGTGCGCCGTTTGCGGAGCCGAGACTCCCCGGTCGCCCAGCACTGTTTTGCTTGCTGTTGCTTACTCAATAAATTCCTTTCTATTATTAATACAATGCTCTCTGAAAACTAATTAAGGGGGCAACTTATAACAAATTTGGTGCCATGACTCGGATGAAGGCAATTTGATTGAAAGACCTTCGGAGGGGGCGCCCCGCTGATTTCAGCGGCCTTCGCTAGGACTACTTTGATTCACATCCTTCACTGACGAACCCTAAATTCGGCAGCAAGCAAATAAAGCTGGCAATCCCGAGTAATCTTTGTGCATGAAGAACGAACGAAGACTCATGGGATGAGTAAGTATAGGCCGGTGTGCCATTCGGTTGGGGTTGGCATCCCGGAGCGTGTCGTTGTGAGACATCCAGCAGGACGAAGTGAGTGTGGACCCCTCGGTAGTACGGTTCCCACATCCCGCAAGGGACTGGGCCATGAAAAGGGGGAAGCGATTCGTGTGTGCGTGTCTGAAGGTGCTCCAGAAGATGGGACAGAAGAAGAGTAAGCCTTCTGGTCCCATGGGTGGGGTAACGTCTGATGTTAGGTTACCCTGGGATTAGTGATTAAAAACTGGGAGGATTCCCCTTCTAGGCGGGGAAAAAATAAAGTAAAAATAATACATTATAGGGTTGAAGTTTGGGGCAGTAAACAGATTCGAGGAAACCACCTTTACTGGCCCGTATTTGGGTCCTTTGAAGATTGGGTTTGCCAGGCCCTAAATATTTATGTAAACTCAAAGGAACCTTTTAGTTTGGAAGAAAGTGAATATGCACATTTGTGGATCAGCTCGGAAACTTGAGCCAATTTATACCCTCTAAAAGAAAAAGGAGGGGATGGGAGGCGCAAGAAAAACTGAGAATTAGAGATCCCAGCCCCACTGCCTCCCTATATTCCACCACCCCCACCTGCAGCCCCTCCGACTCCCGGGCTTCCTAATCCACAACCCCAGGGAGATGCTGATAGCGACTCTGACTCTAGCGCTCAGGGACCAGTGACTAGGAATATGTGGCCATCCCCATTAACTCCGGGGACGTCTGAGATTTTAAGAGACAGGAGGACGGTAAGCGAGCTTTAATGGCAACTGGCATAATGTTTGCAGCTGCTGAGGAATAATTCTAACTGGAATAATAACTGTACATTGTATATTGTATATATAAAAGCCCGGTCATTTTTGTTAAAGTGTTCTTTTATACGTATGTTAATATGTAAATATGTAAATATAAGAACTGCCATTGAGGTGTATGTCTAAGGGAACAAAATTTGCCCAGGCATATCATCGGCTCATCAGGTTTAAATGTCCTCAGTGTAATTGCCTACAGGCAGTTAATTTACAGTGGTCTGATTTTACTTGTGTATCTATATATTGTGGCTTTTGGAGGGATTGGGATTGACTAGTAAAGAGCTCCTAGGAAAACGGTGGAATATTAACCACTGTAGATTACAATAGGAAAAGGTCAAAGCAAAGAAATCCCGAGGAAAAGCCTCCTAGGATGTATACTAACACATTGGAGGGATATAGTGGGGTGAGAGGGTACAGAGAGTAAAAGAACTCTTATCAAATATTGTAATCAGTGGTGGCCACTTTATAAACTAGAGGATGGAGAGGAGTGGCCCCTAAATGGAACTATGAATTATAACACCATATTACAGTCAATGTTGTTTTTGTGGAGAGAAGGAAAACAGGATGAAATGTTGTATATTGATGTTGTTTCAGCATCTTGGAAGGAAAAGGTACGGAATTAAGTTGGCCCCTGACTGAGCCTTTGATGTTGGCATTAGAAAAGTAAAGGCTAGGGAAAGATAAAGGAAGTGTTAAAAGGGTTGTTGAAAGTGTTAAAGGTATTTGAAGTTGAATGAGCAGGGAAAGAGGATGTAGGAATGTTAATAGTTCCACCTCAGCCCGAGGCTGAGATCCTAAAATCAGGGGTGTTAGTCCTCTGGGGCAAAGGGTCTGAGAGAGAGAGTTGTTACGGAAACAGAAAAGCAGTTAAGTCTTAAAACAACCCGAGTTCATGTGCGAGCTCAGATTGCGGATGGGGCCGCTCAAGGAACTGTGGACAATTGCATTCCCCTGACCGACCCCACTGAGACCCTAATCATCCCAAAAATTATGATCGGTTAAGTAAATACTAAAACCTGGTTGAATTGGGAATTGAGAATATTATTCCCTGATATGGAATTATAGAAACAATTGACTCTGACCGAGGCCCTCATTTTGTTTCCAAAGTGTCTCAAGAGACTATGAAAGCTCTAGGAACAAGTTGGGAATACCACACTCCGTGGCATCCCCAAAGTGCTGAAAAGGTAGAGCGAATGAATGGTGAAATTAAGAAACAACTAACAAAACTTATGCTGGAAACTAAGGCTTCTTGGGTAAAATGCTTACCCCTTGCACTGTTAAACATATGGACGCAGCCCAGAACTGATGTAGGAATTTCTCCTTTTGAAATGCTACATGGTATGCCCTATGACTTGGAATTGCCACTTGATCGCCCTCAATTCTAATTAAGACTTGGAAAGAGACTTCTTTAACACCACGATGGGGAAGGCCCCTGTGTTGTTTTGCTTACCACAGAAACGGCTATTCGAACTGTGGAGAAAGGATGGACGCATGCCAGCCGTGTGAAAGGACCAATCCGGGAAGGTAAATGGGAGGCAGCTCCAGGCCCTGATGACTTGAAGCTAACACTAAGATCGACTCGATAAGTATTGTATATTATCTGTGTATCGTGGGAAGGGGAGGAGGCCCTGTTTTGAAGGCTCCCTAGTAGGTTCCCCTGAAGAACACTGCTGCTGCCAAGAAGAATCGATACCTTGTAGTTCGCTGCAACCGAACTGACAAGCGAGGCAGAGAAGTGAAAACGGTGGGGGACCGAGGGGCCGACAATTTAGATGGGCTCCGACCACCTCCTACGATACATGGGTGTCAGTATCATCGTTTTGGTCAGCTATGGGTCTGCGCATCCCCATCAGCCTTTTAAATGGAGCTTGATCAGATGGAAGGATCAATTCATCATCCAGCAAACAATGACAGCGGGTGCTCCCAGTTTCTGCATCACATTATGTGACCTGGTGTCAGTGCAGCCATGCTTTAACTGATCAGGATTTTATTTCTGCCCAAATTCTAACCCAGGAAAGGTGTACTGTAATTACCTGAACGTGTATTATTGTTCATACTGGGGGTGTGAAACCATTGCTACGGACTGGATACTCGGGGCTGGTCGGGATAAATTCTTACAAGTGGGATATGGGCCACAAGGTTGTAACCAACAAGTGGATCCCCATTACGGGTGGCGAGGGCATGGTATAGGGTATACAGGAACCTTCCACGTAAATAAAGAGATTTGCAAGGTTCTATATATAAATATAACAAACTTGGACGATACTAGCTGGGTACTAGGAAAAATGTGGGGTGTCAGATTTTACGAACACGGAACAGATAGGGGAGGACTCATACTAATAAAAAGGAGGATGCTGATAGGCCCCAGGCAGTAGGACCAAATGAGGTATTGTCAGAAAGCGTCCAGGGAATCCAGCCTGCGGAAAATACTACAGTGCCAACCCTCGGCAGCCCTACGAGCTCAGGTAAAGCCGAGAATGATAACATAGCTGAGAATAACATAAGGGGGTGGGGGGGGTCATGAATGCCAGCTACCAATTATTAAACAAAACAATCCCAAATGTAACAAAAAATTGTTGATTATGCTTTAGTATAAGGCCTTCATATTATGATGCTATCCTGGGGAGCCCACCCGCACAAACGAGAACAACCCTCTACGTTGCAGTTGGGGAAAAGACGTAAGGGTAATACTAACACAAGTCACTGGAGGTGGTAGGTGTGTGGGCACAGTTCTAGTGGGACGTGTCACCTATGTAATATCATGGAGAATAGAAAACAATCAGCCGAGTGGTTAATTCCAGCCAACAACACTAGGTGGGTTCATTCGTCAGTGGGCATAACTCCTTGTCTATCACTAAAACTCTTTAATGCGTCTTGTGATTTTTGTATACAGGTGATAATTATACCAAGGATTCTATACCACCCTGAGGATTGTATGTACACCCAGCACACAGTGGCAAGTCATCATCTGGAAAGACGGGAACCATTCATGGCTCTAACTTTGGCCACCCTAATAATCCTGGGAGGAGCTGGAGTGGGGACCAGGGTAGCCTCACTGGTTAAACAAAATCAAGAATTTGCTTCCTTACGCATTGCTGTGGATGAGGACCTGACCCAAACTGAACAATCCATCTCGGCCCTGGAAAATCTATCAGGTAGTGTTACAGAATCATAGGGGATTAGATTTGGTATTTTTTTTCAACAGGGCGGGCTGTGTGCAGCCCTGAAAGAGGAGTGCTGTATGTATGCTGATCACACTGGTGTGGTAAGAGATACAGTGGCAAGACCCAGGGAAGGGTTGGAAAAAAAAAAAAAAGGAAATGGGAGAAAGAAGCCCGACAGAGCTGGTACGAATCTTGGTTTAATTATTCACCTTGGCTTACTACTTTATTATCAACAATAACAGGACCTTTGTTGTTATTAATAATAGCACTAACTTTTGGACCATGTATTTTTAATAAATTGATTGCGATTGTAAAGGGACGTTTAGAAGTTTCCCCAAAAAGGGGGACATTTTTCCCCAAACAGGAGCTGTTCCAAAAAGAAGGGAATTCTTCCCCAAAACAGGGGACATTTTTCCCCCCAATAAAAGGAATTGTTCCCCCAAAAGGGGGACTTTTTCCAAAAAAAGGGGGATATGTTCCCAGAAACGGGAAATTGTTCCCCAAAGAGGGGGAATTGTTCCTAAAAAAATGGGAAATTATTCCTCAAAAAGGGGGACTGTTTTTGAAAAAAGAGGCAGTTGTTCCCCAAAATGGGGAAATTTATCCCACAAAGAGGGTAATTTTAAACAAAAAAGGAGATATGTTCCCCAAAATGGGACTCTTTCCGAAAGAGGGGGAGTTGTTCCCAAAAAGGGGGGAATTATTCCCCAAAAAGAGGGACATTTTTCCCCCAAAAAAAAAGAAATTGCACAATTTCCCAATTTTTGTTAAGGATTCCCCCTAATTTGGGAACAATTCCCCCTTTTGGGAAACAACTCCCCATTTGGGGGAAATACTCCATTCCCCCTTTTGGGAAATTTCCCCCTTTTTTGGAGAAAATTCCACTGTTTGGCGGAAAACTCCCCCTTTCGAGGTAACAACAACGTACTTTTACGAACAATTCCCCCTTTTGGGGGAAAAACACCTCTCTCTTGGGAACCAGTCCTCCTTTTTTGTAATGATTCCCCTTTTGGGGACAATTCCCCATTTTTGACAACAATTCCCTGTCTTTTTGAGTAACACTTTCCCCCCTTTTTGGGAACATCTCCACCTTTTTTCGGAAAGAGTCCCGTTTTTGGGGAACAATTCCTCCATTTGGGGGAATAATATCCCCCTTTTTGGGGAACAATTCCCCCCTTTTTGGGAACTCCTTCTGTTTGGGGAAAAATGTCCCCCATTTCGGGGATATTTCCCCCTTATGGGGAAAAATAACCCTCTTTTGGGAAACAACTCCCCATTTGGGGGAAATATTCCCTTCTTTTGGGAAATTTCCCCCTTTTTGGGGAAAAAAAGCTCCCCCCTCTTTGGGGAACAATTTCCCCATTTCTGGGAACAACTCCCCCTTTTTTCAGAAAGAGTCCCCCTTTTTGAGGAACAACTCCCTATTTTTGATACGAATTCCTCCTCTCTCTAATAACATTTTCCCCATTTTTGGTAACATCTCCCCCTTTTTCAGAAAGAGTCCCCCTTTCTGGGAAACAATTCCCGCGTTTGGGGGAAAAAATCCCCCTTTTGGGGAACAGTTTCCCCTTTTTAGGCAACAATGACCATCTTTGTTGGAAAATTCCCCCCTTTTTTTTTTCTGAAGAATACCCCATTGTTTGGTAAACAATTCCCCTTTTTTGGGAACAATTCGCCGTCTTTTGGGGAAAATGTCCCCATTTTGGAGGAACAATTCCCCCTTATAAGGAAAAATCTCCCCTTTTTGGGTACAACTCCCCACTTTTTGTTAACGATTCCCCCTAATTTGGGATCAATTCCCCCTTTTGGGAAACAACTCCCCATTTGGGGGAAATATTCCCTTCTTTTGGGAAATTTCCCCCTTTTTGGGGAAAATTCCCCTGTTTGGGGGAAAACTCGCCCTTACTTTGTAACAACAACATACTTTTAGGAACAATTCCCCCTTTTTTCAGAAAGAGACCCCCTTTTTGAGGAACAATTCCCCATTTTTGATAACAATTCCCCATCTTTTGAGGAACACTTTCTGCCTTTTTGGCTACAACTCCCCTTTTTTTCTTGAACGAGTCCCATTTTGGGGGAACAAGTCTCCATTTTTGTTAAAAGTTCCCCCTCTTTGGGGAACAATTTCCCCATTTTGGGAACATCTCCCCCTTTTTTCAGAATGAGTCCCCCTTTCTGGGGAACAATTCCCGCGTTTGGGGGAAAAAATCCCCCTTTAGGGGAACAGTTTCCCTTTCTTAGGCAACAATGACCGTCTTTTGGGGAAAACTCCCCCCCCCCCCCCTTTTTGTTCTTTTTTTTTTTTTTTTTTCCGAATAATACCCCATTGTTTGGTAAACAATTCCCCTTTTTTGAGGAGAAGTCCCCTTTTTTGGGAACAATTCCCCATCTTTTGGGGAAAATCTCCCCGTTTTGGAGGAACAATTCCCCCGTATAAGGAAAAATCTCCCCTTTNAAAAATAGCCCTCTTTTGGGAAACAACTCCCCATTTGGGGGAAATATTCCCTTCTTTGGGGAAATTTCCCCCTTTTTGGGGAAAATTCCACTGTTTGGGGGAAAAACTCCCCCTTTCTTGGTAACAACAACATACTTTTAGGAACAAGTCCCACTTTTTGGGGAAAAACACCTCTCTCTTGGGAACAATTCCCCATTTTTGATAACAATTTCCCCTATTTGGGGAACAATTTCCTCATTTTGGGGAACAACTCCCCCACTTTTGGAAAGAGTCCCATTTTGGGGAACAATTCTCCAGTTTTGTTAAAAATTACCCTGTTTGGGGGATAAATTTCCCCATTTGGGGGAACAACTGTCTCTTTTTTTCAGAAATACTCCCATTTCTGGGGGTACAATTCTCCTTTTTTATTTAATGTTCCCCCTCTTTGAGGAACAATTCCCCATTTTTTATAACAATTCCCCCTCTTTTTGAGGAACAATTTCCCCGTTTTTGGGAACATATCCCCCATTTCCGGAAAGAGTCCCCCTTTTAGGGAAAAATTCCTCCTTTTTGGGGAAAAATGTCCCCCTTTTGGGGAAATTTCCCCCTTACGGGGAAAAATACCCCTCTTTTGGGAACAACTCCCCATTTGGGGGAAATATCCCTTGTTTTGGGAAATTTCCCCCTTTCTTCAGAAAATTCCCCTCTTTGGGGAAAAAATCCCCCTTTCTTGGTAACAACAACATACTTTTAAGAACAATTCCCACTTTTTGGGGAAAAACACCTCTCTCTTGGGAACAACTCCCCCTTTTTTTGTAACGATTTCCCTTTTTGGGAATGCTCAGATTACAGTCTTTTCCATCCATTCTAATTAGTCACCATTTTCATCTAGGGTATATAGTAGTCATGGTAGTGATAACATACAGTATTATATAGTACTTAACATGATACAATTCAATTCATGGGCTATTCTCACTCAGTATTAAATCACATCATAGGTATTTTCCCATCCTCACTAGATACATTCCCATCCTCACATTGACACAATGTCCTTGTCCCCTGATAGGCTTCCAGCCATATGCGTATGTGCTCAGACTCATATGAGCTGAGTACGATACTTTTGTAACTCTTTACCTCCGAGTTGCTCAACATTCACATGACCTACTTCTACTTCAGCTAACCATTCCTCCACAATTCCCCCGTTTTTATTTTTGTACGAGCAATACTTGGCCAAAAGTTTTTTCATCAGATGTTGAATATATAACATAACTACACAACTTAACCCTAATAACACTACAATTACTGTAAGCACTTAATGATAACACAACTTAAGCCTACTCACTTAAACTTAATAACATTACAATTACTGCAAGTACTTAATAGTAATACAACTTAGTAGTAACACAACTTAAATCTAATCACTTAATGATGATTGAAGGCTGTTCTTGATAGTCCTTGAGGTGTCGCAGCCCATGTCATTGTCAGAATGATTATCAGGAACCTCTTCGCGGTCGTCTTCGGTGTGTGCCAATTCTATGGCTGCTTTAGTCCACTTTGCAAGGATCCACTGGGTACCTGTTTCCAACACCGCTTCAAAATCCCTATAACATTCTTGCAAGTAACCCTTTAACCACATCTATCACAATACTACATACAATGATGATTGACACCGCAGCAAACAGAATCCTTAATCCCTCTTTGACTAATCCCAGTAACCATTTATGCATTGTTTCAAACAAATCAGTGAACCATTGATTGAAAGGATTGGTATCATATTGAATCTTTCTCATGTGCTCTTTCAGGAAAGTAATGAATTTGTGAATTGACTCATTATGATCAAAAAAGGTTTAAACAGTTGCTTACAATCTGCTAGTTGCTTATAATCGACTCCCCATTTTTCTAAAAAACTCTGTAATAAATCTAAGGCTACTTCGTCCTATGATTTTTGCCGGCACTAATTTCCTATGATTTCAGCCTGCACTATGGCAGAAGCATGCTCTCACTCACACAGTACACAGCACAATCGCACACCCAGAGGCCTCTGACACATCTCAGTCTCAATCAATCACACCACTTTCTCAATCATACCACAAGAATATAATTTAGAATGATAAGCAAACAAACAAGTATTGTCTCTCATTGTGTTCCTCGTGAAGTGACTTGCAACACTTTGTTTTAAAACCTTACCCTTACACAAATACTTTCAACACAAAATACCTGGACATTTAAGAATAACACATACAATTATTAACACTCCAGTTAGTATCCCTCCAGCAGCCGAAAACATACTATTTGTCTGCAGCTTCAAGAGATCTTTACTCCTGCAGTGAGCAGCTGAGAGTGGAGTCCCCTCCGAGCAAGACGCTCACGGTGCACCTAGGGGCGTCCACGCCACAACCGATCCCCACAGCCGAGCAGTTGTTATGTACGGCCGCAGATGCCACTCCAGGCACTAAAATTGCCAATACCGCTCCAGCTACAACCCCACACAATTCAACCTTATCATTGCAATCTGGTGCAAGCAATGCCCATTCATGTCTGGTGATCTCATGCAACTGTAACAAGCTAGAAGCAAATACAATGAGTTTACCTAAGTAACATGGACATCTAATAGCATTTGCAGCAATACCTTGCCAGGCCCTATCCCCACAAATCAGAAAAACATAAAGAGGTAAGACCAAAGCTGTACAATTGTTCCAAACACTGTAGTTGTTAAGCTGGATGAGACACATTTTAACTAGTTAAGAAAGAAAGTGTAACGTCTGCTAGACGGCTGCCGGCAGTGCCAGCTGCAACCTTAGAAGCTGTTCGTGAAAGAGCCTGCCGGTGGTCATTTGGCAGTGTAATCTGCGTCTCTGCACTCCTGCCCCGCAATAGAGCTAAGTCGTCATTAGTAATAGTTATAACACCGATCTAGGGACAAATAGTCTTTTTTGCATTGCAAGATAAACCTCTTATAAAGAGAATGTTAGAGCGAAGCAGCACAGCCGTTGCTGCCTCCATGGTTACGTCAGACAGACTACAGGGTCCTGATGTCGGCCCCTCTGCTATGTGCCGACTCGCCACACGGTGAGGGTGGGCTCCCATTGTCCACTGACGCCTCTGGTCTCCCGTAGCAACGCGATCTCGGATGTCTCGCATCGCACCACCATTATTTCAATGTCCCGCATTTTCCGCGGCTCCTTTTCCTGCGCTCCCCACGGTTTCTTTTCCCCGTGTCTCACCATGAGTCCTGTGTCCGGGTCGGTGCTTGGAGTTTCTCAATGTCCCGGCGCCGCTGCGATGATGTGTCGGTCTCGCCGATCCGATTTGTCGGTCTCGGCATTGCTCCGATGTGCCGGCGCTGCCACTCTGATGTCCCAGCACAGCAGCAATTTTCTGCTCAGCTCGATGTTGTGCTAAAGCGTTAGTAACCGTTCTCCAAGACTTCAACAGTTTTTTAGCGGTCTTATTTTCATTAGCAGGATTGATAAAACAACCCCTTGCTACTCCATAAGCTAATAATCCTGGCAATTCCTTTTTACAGTCTATATTTACAGTACTCCGCTTTTCTAAAAAGCACTTGAGTAAATAATACGCCGCTTGTCTCTCCATTTTACTTACGTCGGTACCGTTGCAGCCTTTTCGAGACCTCGTGCGACGTCTTCCGGCGGAACCCTTTCGGCCGTTCCGGGTGCGAGGCTGCCATTTTGACCCGCCTTTTTCACCTCCTGAGCTGCTTTGCAGGACCGGGCACGTACTCCGTCGAGGCTGCCATTTTGACCCGCCTTCCTATATGGCGACACAGGTTCACTGCCAGCAGCGTTCCTGCCCTTTCGGTCCCTGTTCGGGCGCCATTTGTTGTCGACGGAGGGAAGACACAGATGCTCAATATGAGTGATCAGTGAACTTCAATTTATTGGATAGCTCAGCCGTCTTTTATATGATTCAATATAATTAGCTCATACATATTACAAAAGTTAAGCTCATGATTGGTTATTACAGTTTTCTATTTTATCAGTTAGTTCCCTATTTCTATCAACCATAGTCACATCATAGGTATTTTCCCATCCTCACTAGATACATTCCCATCCTCACATTGACACATTGTCCTAGTCCCCTGATAGGCTTCCAGCCATATGCGTATGTGCTCAGACTCATATGAGCTGAGTACGATACTTTTGTAACTCTTTACCTCCGAGTTGCTCAACATTCACATGACCTACTTCTACTTCAGCTAACCATTCCTCCACACAGTATTATATAGTAATTAACATGATACAATTCAATTCATGGGCTATTCTCACCCTGTATTAAATCCCCTTGAGGTACACACCGGACCTCTCCATTCTTTTGCATCACCCACCAAGTGTATCCAGGTCCCTGAGCAAAAGCAATTCCACGAATGGGTTTGCCTTTTCCTGAGGCTGGAGTAGCCCAGACTGTTTTACCCAGCATATTTCTTTCATGTACTACAGGAACTTTATCCCCATCTACAGTACATAACAGGTTTGATTGGGCAGGTCCAGCTTAGTTGGCAGATCCCCTAGTATTGACTAACCAGGTGGCCTTTGCCAAACGCGTATCCCAGTTTTTGAATGTCCCAGCGCCCATTGCTTTCAATGTAGTCTTTAACAGTCCATTGTATCGTTCAACTTTCCCGGAGGCTGGTGCATGATAGGGGATGCGATACACCCACTCAATACCATGCTCTTTGGCCCAAGTGTCTCTAAGGTTGTTTCGGAAATGAGTTCCATTGTCTGACTCTATTCTTTCTGGGGTGCCATGTCGCCATAGGACTTGCTTTTCAAGGCCCAGGATAGTGTTCCGGGCAGTGCCATGAGGCACAGGATATGTTTCCAGCCATCCGGTGGTTGCTTCCACCGTTGTAAGTACATGGCGCTTGCCATTACAAGTTTGAGGGAGTGTGATGTAATCAATCTGCCAGGCCTCTCCATATTTATATTTCAGCCATCGTCCTCCATACCAAAGAGGCTTTGACCGTTTGGCTTGCTTGATTGCAGCACATGTTTCACAGTCATGAATAACCTGTGCTATAGCGTCCATGGTCAGGTCCACCCCTCGATCACGAGCCCATCTGTATGTTGCATCTCTATCCTGATGGCCTGAGGTGTCATGGGCCCATCGGGCTATAAATAATTCACCTTTATGCTGCCAATCCAGGTCCACCTGAGCTACTTCAATCTTAGCAGCCTGATCCACCTGCTGGTTGTTTTGATGTTCTTCAGTAGCCCGATTCTTGGGCACATGAGCATCGACGTGGCGTACCTTTACAGCCAGGTTCTCTACCCGAGCAGCAATATCTTGCCACAATGCAGCAGCCCAGATGGGTTTGCCCCTGCGCTGCCAGTTGTTTTGCTTCCATTGCTGTAACCATCCCCACAGGGCATTTGCTACCACCCATGAATCAGTGTAGAGGTAGAGAACTGGCCACTTTTCTTGTTCAGCAATATCTAAAGCCATCTGAATGGCTTTCACTTCTGCAAACTGTCTCGGTTCACCTTCTCCCTCAGCAGCTTCTGCAACTCGTCGTGTAGGACTCCATACAGCAGCCTTCCATCTCCAAGGCTTCCCCACAATACGACAGGACCCATCAGTGAACAGGGCATATTTCTTCTCCTTCTCTGGTAACTGGTTGTACAGCGGGGCTTCTTCAGCACGACCCACCTCCTCCTCTGATGGTATCCCAAAGTATTTGCCTTCTGGCCAGTCCATAATCACTTCCAATATTCCTGGGCGACTGGGGTTTCCTATTCGAGCCCGCTGAGTAATCAGTGCAGCCCACTTGCTCCATGTAGCATCAGTTGCATGATGTGTAGAGGAGACCCTTCCTTTGAACATCCAGCCTAGTACCGGCAATCGGGGTGCTAGGAGGAGCTGCGCTTCAGTACCGACCACCCCCGAAGCAGATCGAACTCCTTCATATGCTGCCAATATCTCCTTTTCAGTTGGAGTATAGCGGGCCTCAGATCCTCTGTATCCCCGACTCCAAAACCCCAGGGGCCGACCTCGAGTTTCCCCAGGTTCTTTCTGCCAGAGGCTCCAGGTGGAGCCGCTCTCCCCGGCTGCAGTGTAGAGCACATTCTTTACACCTGGTCCTGTTCGAACTGGCCCAAGGGCTACTGCATGAACTATTTCCTGCTTGATTTGTTCAAAGGCTTGTCGTTGCTCAGGGCCCCATTCAAACTCATTCTTCTTATGGGTTACTTGGTAGAGCGGGTTTACAATCAGACTGTAATTTGGGATGTGCATTCTCCAAAACCCCACAACACCTAGGAAAGTCTGTGTTTCTTTTTTGCTAGTTGGTGGAGACATAGCTGTTATTTTGTTGATCACATCCATTGGGATTTGACGATGTCCATCTTGCCATTTTATTCCCCAAAACTGGATCTCTCGTGCAGGTCCTTTGACTTTATTTTGTTTTATGGCAAAACCGGCTTTCAGAAGGGTTTGGACTATTTTCTTCCCTTTCTGAAAAACTTCCTCTGCTGTGTCACCCCGCACAATAATGTCATCGATGTACTGCAGGTGTTCAGGAGCTTCCCCCTGCTCCAGCGCAGACTGGATCAGTCCATGGCAAATGGTAGGGCTGTGTTTCCACCCCTGGGGCAGCCGATTCCAAGTATATTGGACTCCCCTCCAAGTGAAAGCAAATTGTGGCCTGCACTCTGCTGCTAGAGGGATGGAGAAAAATGCATTAGCGATATCAATTGTGGCGTACCACTTGGCTGCCTTCGATTCCAGTTCGTACTGGAGTTCCAGCATGTCCGGCACTGCAGCACTCAGTGGTGGCGTGACTTCGTTCAGGCCACGATAGTCCGCTGTTAGTCTCCACTCGCCATTAGACTTTCGCACTGGCCATATGGGACTATTGAAAGGTGAATGAGTCTTGCTGATCACTCCTTGGCTCTCCAATTGACGAATTAGCTTATGGATGGGAATGAGGGAGTCTCGGTTAGTGCGATATTGCCGCCGGTGCACAGTTGTGGTAGCGATTGGCACTTGCTGTTCTTCGACCCTCAGCAACCCCACAACAGAGGGGTCCTCTGAGAGACCAGGCAAGGTAGATAACTGTCTAATGCCCTCTGTCTCTAAGGCAGATATACCAAAAGCCCACCGGAACCCTTTTGGGTCCTTGAAATATCCTCTTCTAAGATAGTCTATGCCAAGGATACACGAAGCATCTGGGCCAGTCACAATGTGGTGCTTTTCCCACTCATTCCCAGTCAGACTCACTTCAGCCTCCAATACAGTCAACTGCTGAGATCCCCCTGTCACTCCACAAATATAAATGGGCTCTGGCCCTTTATAGCTCGATGGCATTATAGTACATTGTGCACCGGTGTCTACTAAAGCCTTATACTTCCGTGCGACTGACGTGCCAGGCCATCGAATCCACACAGTCCAATAAACTCGATTGTCCCTTTCCTCCCCCTGGCTGGAGGCAGGGCCCCCCTAATCCTGGTCAGAATCTTCTTCGTGTCTGCTGGAAGTTGGAGCAGCAAACTTTTCAGAGAACCCCTTTTTCCCAATTGTTTTCTTTTGCAACTCACGTACCCGTGCCTCTAGGGTCGCGGTAGATTTTCCATCCCGTTTTCTCATGTCCTCTCCATGGTCTCGTAAGTAAAACCACAGGGTGGCACGAGGTGAGTACCCACCATATCGTCTTCCTTGTGTGGATGAACGCCTACCCCTGATAGCTGAGACACTGCTTTGTACAGGTGCGGGGAAGAATTATCTCTCTTCAAGTTGGTGAACCTTTTCAGAAAGTTTCTCCCAAGTGTTCTCTTTTGGTCGGTGGACACTGGCTTGTTCAGGTGTGGAGGAAGATAGATTCTCTTTAAGTTGGTGGAACTCTTCAGAAAGTTTCTCCACAGCTGAGAAGCAGGCCTGTAAGGAAGAGGAGAGACTTTCTTCGTACTGCTCGAGTTGTTTAGCCACTTCATCCACTGTGGGTTCCTCATCCTCTTTCCAGGCCATTATTGCCAATGAGCTGGCATATGATGATGGTGCACTCCGTACAAACTTCTGCCACATGGGTCGTGTACACCTGACTTCATCTGGATCTTTGGATGTTTGTCTGAGGTCTGGATCCTCATAAATCACTTCCCGTACGGCTAATTCCCTCAGGTACTGGATTCCCTTCTCCATAGTGGTCCACTTGCCTGGTAGACATAAAAGTTCTTCCTTGAAGGGAAACCTTTCCCTCACAGCTGAGAGGAGACGCCTCCAGAGGCTGTGAGATTGTGCTCCATCTGCAACTGCTTTGTCAATGCCTGCGTCTCTAGCAAGGGATCCCAGCCGCCTGGCTTCCCTGCCGTCTAATTCCACACAATTGGCTCCAGTGTCCCAGCACCGGAGCAGCCAGGTGACAAGCTGCTCACCTATACAACGACCAAAATCTTTTCGCACATCTCTGTAGTGGGTTTACGTGGCAAGGTTTTGGTAGCAGGGAGCCATAGGGGTGGTTTCTGTGAGAAAGATCTAGAAGCTGCCCCATATTTGGGAAGGGCCCCATTGTTTTCCAGAACTGAGCCAATAAGCGATGTTGTTTTGCGCCTCTGTGAGAGCATATTTAAGATGGAAAAAAAAACGCTGCGCCACACAGCAGCTGGGAGAGTGAAAGGAGTGAGAAACGGCCTTGCAGGTGCCAAGCTCAGTGCAGAAGGAGGGAGAGAGGTGCTCCAGGAGCCGGAGCAGAAGTCCCCTGCGGCCTGTGGTGAGGACCATGGTGAAGCAGGATGTCCCCCTGCAGCCCATGGAGTACCACAGTGGAGCAGGTTTCCACGCTGCAGCCCGTGGAGGAGGCCACAGTGGAGCAGGTGGCCCTGCACCGATGGAGGCTGCCGCCTGTGGAAGACCCCTGCCGGAGCAGATTCCGGGCCGGACCTGTAGCCCGTGGAGAGGAGCCCAGGCAGGAGCAGGTGACCTGGCAGGAGCTGCTGCCCGTGGGGGAGCCAGGTTGGAGCAGTTTTCTCCTGAGGGATGGACCCCGTGGTACGGACCCATATCTGGAGCAGCTCTGGAAGAGCTGCTGCCTGTGGGAAGCCCACGCCAGATCAGTTCATCAAGGATTGCATCCCGTGGGTGGGACCCCACAGCACAGGGGACGAGAGTGATCGAGAAGGAGCGGCAGAGAAGTGCTGTAGACTGACCGTAACCCCCATTTCCCCGTTCCCCTGCGCCGCTCGGGGGGAGGAGGTGGAAGAGGGTGGATGGGGGGGGAAGGTGCTTTTGGTTTCTTTCTTTTGTTTCTCACTTCTCTCGCTTGTTAGTAATAGGCAATAAATCTTACTATCTTTTTATGCTGAGTCTGTTTTGCCCGTTACAATAATTATTGCGTGATTTTCTCATCCTTATCTCAACCTCTTAAGCCCTTTTCACATATTTTCTCCCCATTCCTCTTTGAGGAGGGGGAGTGAGAGAGTGGCTGTGGTGGAGCTCGGCTGCCCACTCGAGCGGAACCACAACAATCTCGTAGCTCACGCTCATATAGGTTTCGGGTAGTTACTGTTGATTTTTTGGCATCCTCATCTTCCTCCTCCTGAATCCCTGATGGCCCAGCGTCGTCGTCGTCTCTATACCTAGATTTGGCAGAAGACGCTCTGCGTTCTAAATGACCTGAATCTCCATACCATTTTTTCACCTTCTCTACAGGGGCAACTTGCACTGCTACAGCTAGTTTCTCTGACACAGCCACAGGAGCTGGAGAGGCTGCAGGAGCTGGAGCGGCTGCAGGAACCGGAGCTGGAGCGGCTCCAGGAGTTGGAGCTGGAGCGGCTGCAGGAGCCGGAGCTGAAGCGGCTGCAGGAACCAGAGCTGGAGCGGCTGCAGGAACCAGAGCTGGAGCAGCTAGAGGAGCCGGAGCTGGAGCGGATACAGGAACAAGAGCTCGAGCGGATACAGGAACCAGAGCTCGAGCGGATACAGGAACCAGAGCTCGAGCGGATACAGGAACCAGAGCTGGAGCGGCTGCAGGAACCGGAGCTGGAGCGGCTGCAGGAACCGGAGCTGGAGCGGATACAGGAACCGGAGCTGGAGCGGCTGCAGGAACTGGAGCTGGAGCCGATATAGGAACCAGATCTAGAGCGGATACAGGAACCAGAGCTGGAGCGGCTGCAGGAGCCGGGCCTGGAGCGGCTGCAGGAACCGGACCTGGAGCGGCTGCAGGAGCCGGAGCTGGAGCGGCTGCAGGAGCCGGAGCTGGAGTGGATACAGGAACCAGAGTTGGAGCGGCTGCAAGAGCCAGAGCTGGAGCGGCTAGAAGAGCCGGAGCGGATACAGGAACCAGAGCTGGAGTGGCTGCAGGAGCCGGAGCTGGAGCGGCTGCAGGAACCCGAGCTGGAGCGGCTGCAGGAACTGGGCCTGGAGCGGCTGCAGGAGTTGGAACTGGAGCGGCTGCAGGAGTTGGAACTGGAGCGGCTGCAGGAACCAGAGCTGTAGAGGCTGCAGGAACCGGAGCTGGAGTGGATACAGGAGTTGGAACTGGAGCGGCTGCAGGAGATGGAACTGGAGCGGCTGCAGGAGTTGGAAATGGAGAGGATACAGGAACCGGAGCTGGAGCAGCTGCAGGAACCGGAGCTGGAGGGGATACAAGAACCAGAGCTGGAGCGGCTGCAGGAACCGGAGCTGGAGCGGATACAGGAACCAGAGCTGGAGCGGCTGCAGGAGATGGAACTGGAGCGGCTGCAGGAGTTGGAAATGGAGCGGATACAGGAACCAGAGCTGGAGCGGATACAGGAACAGGAGCTGGAGCGGCTGCAGGAGCCGGAGCTGGAGCGGCTGCAGGAACCGGAGGTGGAGCGGCTGAAGGAGCCGGAGCTGGAGCGGATACAGGAACCAGAGCTGGAGCGGCTGCAGGAGCCGGACCTGGAGTGGCTGCAGGAACCAGAGCTGGAGTTGCTGCAGGAGCCGGAGCTGGAGCGGATACAGGAACCAGAGCTGGAGCGGCTGCAGGAACCAGAGCTGGAGCGGCTGCAGGAACTGGAGCTGGAGCCGATATAGGAACCAGATCTAGAGCGGATACAGGAACCAGAGCTGGAGCGGCTGCAGGAACCAGAGCTGGAGCGGATACAGGAACGGGAGCTGGAGCGGCTACAGGAACCGGAGCTGTAGCAGATACAGGAGTTGGAGCTGGAGCGGCAGCAGGAACCGGGCCTGGAGCGGCAGCAGGAACCAGAGCTGGAGCGGCTGCAGGAACCGGAGCTGGAGCAGCTGCAGGAGTTGGAACTGGAGCGGCAGTAGGAACCGGGCCTGGAGCGGCTGCAGGAGCCGGAGCTGGAGCGGCTGCAGGAGTTGGAACTGGAGCGGCTGCAGGAATCAGAGCTGTAGAGGCTGCAGGAACCGGAGCTGGAGCGGATACAGGAGTTGGAACTGGAGCGGCTGAAGGAGCCGGAGCTGGAGCGGCTGAAGGAGTTGGAACTGGAGCGGCTACAGGAGTTGGAACTGGAACGGCTGCAGGAGCCGGAGCTGGAGCGGCTGAAGGAGCCGGAGCCGGAGCGGATACAGGAACCAGAGCTGGAACGGCTGAAGGAGCCGGAGCCGGAGCGGATACAGGAACAAGAGCTGGAGCGGCTGCAGGAACCAGAGCTGGAGCGGATACAGGAGTTGGAACTGGAGCAGCAGCAGGAACTGGGCCTGGAGTGGCTGCAGGAACCGGAGCAGGAGCGGCTGCAGGAGCCGGAGCTGGAGCGGCTGTATGAGCCGGACCTGGAGCGACTGCAGGAACCGGAGCTGGAGCGGCTGCAGAGTCCACTGTAGGGGTCACAGTGGCCATTGGATCTGTCACAGGACTTGGAGTGGCCGCAGGGTCTGTCACTATGTTGATAGCAGTATCAATGGCAGCTCGATAGGCATGAGCCAGGCCCCAGCACGTTACAATGATTTGTGTAACTTTGGAACTGCCAGAGTCATGACACCTTTTTTTCAAGCATTCTGCCAGTTTCTTAGGATTTTGCAGTTGTTCAGGGGTGAATTTCCAACACACTGTGGGTGCCAACTGCTCTAGATGCCTGCCCATATCCTCCCATACTCCCTGCCACCCACAACTATACTGCCTCCGGGCAGATCTCCGGATGAGCTTCCTAAGTAGTTGTTTAAGCAAAACCTGAAGCACATTCAGGAGGCATAACAACAAGACCATGCTGGTCTGAGTATCCCAAGGATATTCAATATCTTGGGGAGCTATTGTAACAAGCTCGGAGGATAAGAGGGTGGTGAAGGAGAAAGGGAGAGTGATCAAGTAAGAAAAAATACCTTCCCCTTTCCCCTCCACAGACTGACTCCCTAATGAAAAAAGGCAACAGGTATAATTGCTAATAGTTTCCAAGATACGGTTTCCAAAGTATAGAGTCGACGATGTTACTGAGTACAAATACCAAGTTAGAGTCATGACCAGATATCTCATCGTCTCATAAGCCACTGTTACAACACACAGTACCATAATGATCTGAAACCAGGGCCCGGAGAGGATAAACAACATGACGGAGAGCAAATATGGAAAATATGTGCTATAATACTCAATTTGGAAAACAGACGCAGCAGAGTTGAGATTAAAGCAGTCAGCATTATGACAAGTGACTATTAAGCAGGTCTAATACTTATACCAATTTTAGTTTAACACACTCTGGTCAGATCTGCCGTTATCTCAACCCTTCGAGCCCCACATTGGGCGCCGAAAAGGACTGTTGCGGTTTTTAGGGGGAATTGTTATCAGAAATGGGGAATTGTTCCTCAAAAGGGGAATCGTTACAAAAAAGGGGGAATTGTTCCCAAGAGAGAGGTGTTTTTCCCCAAAAAGGGGGAATTGTTCTTAAAAGTATGTTGTTGTTACCCAGAAAGTAGGAGTTTTTCCCCCAAACAGGGGAATTTTTCACAAAACGGGGAAATTTCCCAAAAGAAGGGAATATTTCCCCAAATTGTGACGTGTTTCGCAAAAGTGGGAATTGATCCCAAATAAGGGGAATTGTTAACAATATGTGGGGAGTTGTAACCAAAAAAGGGGTGATTTTTAACAAAAATGGAGATTTATTCCAACAAAATGGTACTTGTTCCGAAGAAAAAAGGGGACTAGTTCCCAAAAGAGGGGTATTATTCCCCATAAGGGGAAAATTTCCCCAGAAAGGAGGACATTTTTCCCCAAACAGGAGAAGTTGTTCCCAAAAAGGAGGGAAATTGTTCCCCAAAAAGGGGGACATTTTTCCCAAAAAAGGAGGAATTGTTCCCTAGAAACGGGGAGTCTTTCTTAAAAAAGGGGGAGATGTTCCCAAAAAGGGGAATATTTCCCCCAAATGGGGAGTTGTTTCCCAGAAGAGGGGTATTTTTTCTGTAAGGGGGAAATTCCCCCCAAAAGGGAGACATTTTTCCCCAAACAGGAGGAGTTGTTCCCTGAAAGGAGGGAATTGCTCCCTAAATAGGGGGACATTTTTCCCCCCCAAAAAAAGGAATTGTTCCCCCAAAAGTGTAACTCTTTCTGAAAAAAGGGGGAGATGTTCCCAAAAAGGGGGAAATTGTTCCTAAAAAGGAGGGGGAATTGCTATCAAAAATGTGGAGTTCTTCCTCAAAATGGAAAACTCCCCCTTTCCGAAAAAAGGGGGAGTTGTTCCCGGAAATGGGGAAATTGTTCCCCAAGTAGGGGGAACTTTTAACAAAAATGGAGAATTGTTCCCCAAAAAGAGGACTGTTTTTGAAAAAAGCAGAAGTTGTTCCCCAAAATGGGGAAATTTATCCCCCAAACAGGGTAATTTTTAACAAAAATGGAGAATTGTTCCCCCAAAAAGAGACTCTTACCGAAAGTGGGGGAGTTGTTCCTCAAAAAGGGGGACTCTTTCTGAAAAAAGGGGGAATTGTTCCCAGAAATGTGGAAATTGTTCCTCAAATAGGGGGAACTTTTAACAAAAATGGAGAATTGTACCCCCAAAATGGGACTCTTTCCAAAAGTGGGGGAGTTGTTCCCCAAAATGAGGAAATTGTTCCCCAAATAGGGGGAATTGTTATCAGAAATGGGGAATTGTTCCCCAAAAGGGGAATCGTTACGAAAAAGAGGGACTGGTTCCCAAGAGAGAGGTTTTTTTCCCCAAAAAGGGGGAACTGTTCTTAAAAGTTAGTTGTTGTTACCAAGAAAGGGGGAGTTTTTCCACCAAACAGGGGAATTTTCCCAAAAAAGGGGGAAATTTCCCAAAAGAAGGGAATATTTCCCCCAAATGGGGAGTTGTTTCCCAAAAGAGGAGTATTTTTCCCCATAAGGAGGAAATTTCCCCAAAAAGGGGTACATTTTTCCCCAACAGCAGTTGTTCCCAAAAAGGGAATCAATTTATTAAAAATACATGGTCCAAAAGTTAGTTCTATTATTAATAACAACGAAGGTCCTGTTATTGTTGATAATAAAGTAGTAAGCCAAGGTGAATAATTAAACCAAGATTCGTACCAGCTCTGTCGGGCTTCTTTCTCCCGTTTCCCTTTTTTTTTTTTCAACCCTTCCCTGGGTCTTGCCACTGTATCTCTTACCAC
>JADZGK010000494.1:0-29328 GCA_018104995.1 Cairina moschata | reverse complement strand
CGGGGTTGGCCCACAGGGACGGCACAGATCATAGCAGGACATGGCTGCGGGATGGAGGCGCACCTGGAAGAGAGGGCAGGGAAAGCACACGCAGCATGTCAGCAGCAGCCTAACAGCCTGCTGGCCAAGACAGAAGGCACAGTCTGGGGAACAGGGACACAGTCGGTGACGACAGAGAGAAGCCCAAGGGTCTCTACAAACACACTCCGAACCTCCTCCCACCTTCCCCCTCAGTGACAAGCAGAACAGCAGCAGAGGGAGCAGAGTCAAGAAGCAAGGCCCACACCAAACCTACACGGAGGCATAGTCTCGGTGGAGGCCAGAAGGCCAAGGGGAGAAGAGCAAGAGGGGAGTGAAGAGAAGGCACTTGCAGCTCACCTTGTTCACCAAGGAGGAGGAGGCAAGAGAAGTGGATGAGGGAGCCTGTTGTTGGATGGGTTTTTATACTGTTCCAGACTGCCCTAGGCACAGAGACACCTTTTGGGCTTGAATATGTTTCACAACAAGCTCATCTTCTATGCAAAACTGTGAAGTCAAAGTAAATGGGGACACTATTTTTTGTTCCAATTAATGCACACTTTTCATGACATGCCTATTTTGCCATGCACACTCCTTTAAATGGACAGAATTATAGACCAAAATATTTCCATTGGAAATGATGCATCAGCACATGAAAATGATACAGTAGTGATGAGGGGTATTCAGCTACAGTATTTGATGACAGCCTCATATCCTAAAGAGCCTTACTTTGACGATTTCAGAAACGCTTAACTCACATTTCCTTCCCATACTAAAACACAAGGTATGACTTAAAAACAGCTTTCTATGATAGGAGTGGCCATCGCCAATGCTTCACATAATAAATAATTCTATGTTAGGTCTGAACATGCGAGTCAGGTTGGATACCCATTGGGTTTTAGACTGTCTGCAATCTCACATAGGAGAAATTCACATGTTCTTTGCCCTTCCCTCCTTTGGCTGGGCAGCCTCCTGAAGTCCCCAGTCAACAGAAGAAGGACGTTTGAGGAGAGACACCCCTTTCCAATACATGCTAAGTCTACACCCCTCACACTACCAAAGGTCAGTGCAGTGATATAGTGGCTTCACAACTCCTCCTTTCTCCTCCTCAAGGCTTCCTGCAACTTCTGCTTTCAAACTGCATGCTAATTCAATAACCTCCACTGCAAAATGCTTGGAAAACTTTCCATGCAACATGAAATCTCATCACAAGTTGGCACGGCCTGAGAATGACAGCAGGATGTCTATAGAGGAAAGTATGCATCACGACCTCTGCTTCATAGAATCGTAGAATATCCTGAGTTAGAAGGGACCCACAAGGATCATCAAATACAACTTCTATCTCCACACAGGACCACCAAACAATCAGAATATATGTCTGAGAGTGGTTTCCAAACGCTTCCTGAATGCCGGCAGCCTCAGTGCCATGACCACTCCCAGGAGGCGCCTGTTCCAGTGCTGACTGCCTTCTCAGAGTGAAGAAGCTTTTCCTAACATCCAGCCTGAACCACCCTTGTTGCAGATCCATGCCATTCCCTCAGGTCCTGCCACTGTCACCACAGAGAAGTGAACTGGGCCTACCTTTAATTTCCCTCGTGAAGAAGCTGTAGGCCACAAGGAGGCCTTCCCTCCGTCTCCTATTCTCTAGGATGAAAAACACAGGTGACTGAGAAAACTGGTCATATGTCTTTCCCTCAAGACCTTTCACCAACTTGTAGCCCTCCTTTGGACACTCTAATAGTTTTATAACCTTCTTATACTGTGGCAGCCAAAACTCAACACAGTACTCAATGTGAGGCCCACCAGCACAGCACAAAGCACAACAATTGTTTCCCTCAATTTCCTCTCCCCATGCATCTCAGCAAACACACACATGTGGTTTCCCACTGGCCAGTGCTACCCAGCAGTCGGTCTTCAGAATGCTACTCTGCCCAAAAGCTCCAGTTCCCTGCAGTTCCCTGCGTTCCCTGATCACCTGCTGCAGTTGTTGCCTTCCCTCTCCGGTATCAGCTGTTAACAGCACTGTGCTCCCACTGTCAGCTTAGGGTGGATAAGGATTATTAACAAAGAGTGTGTTTCCTGAGGGTCTTCCCACACAGCAAGACTCAGGACTTTGCCTGAAAAAGCAATCAGTCAGGGAAGGCAGGCCTTTAGCTATGGTGTAAAGTGTTGTAGGATTTCCCCAGCATAGGGGATAGCATGAGAGGTGCCCCGCACTCTGCCTCAAGCAGGAGTGGGTCACACAGACAAAAGAATCTCCTGTTGAGGAGTAGAGCATATGGGAAGTAGGGCTATGGAGCTCATTATCCCCTGCATCCGCCATGGCAGGAGCAATCACCAGAGCCTGTTTTAGTTGTACACAACAACCACACACAAACCATGCTACTTTCCTCCCTGATGCTGGTGCTCTTGCAGGTTGGGGCAGAATGGTAGAAAAAACACAACAGATGCATCCAGGATGATTTCTTCCTCTCCTTGCTGTGGTAGGAGAGGGTCAGACAGGGACTTGCCAAAATCCCTCACTTGAATGCTGCTGGAGAATAGTCTTGCAGACACAGAAGCAGTGACTGTGCGGCTCTGCTGGACTCATTGAGTGATTCAGAAACATTAGTGTAGACACAGAGAGATTATGTGGTGGCTAACCAGAATATTACAATTCAGGACATGCCCATTCCCTCTACAGAGAATGGTTGGGAATCCCAATAGGGAAGGAATATGAGGAGACACAGATTACAATGCAGCATAAACTTTAATGAGTCTGAAGAAGGAATCAAAGCAGTACTTGGAGGAAGGGATCCAGTCCAAGCTGCCACAAGGACAGCTGGCAGTCAGATCCCACTTCAACACAATGGGTTGCATGTCTTCCTCCCTCACATGGGAAGAGGAAGAACAAACAGGACACTCTTGACTTGCTTCCAGATGAACCCATGGCATAGGACAGCAGGAGATAACAAGGACTTGTCATGCAATGAAGAAAGTGGGAGAAGAAGGTGTCTGCTGGCCGCGTTTCCAGACAGCGCAGGCTGGCACCCTAGCTTCCCTCTCTGCTCTGCAGGAGGCCACGAGGGTGTTCAGCCCTTCTGGAAACTCTGGCCAGCAGCTCTGTCCTCAGTCCGGCACCGGGCTTTGGGCTTCGTGGTCAATGCACTCACTGGACGTCCTCGTGAGCTTTAGCAGGGCAGGCACCTTCTGCCACCGTAGCGGCCACCAAAGCCAGAGAGGCCAAAGCCCCCGGAGGAGATGGGCACTCCCTCCTCACTCAGGATGCTGCCAACGGCAGCTGAGGTGGTGGATCCCACAGCGGTGTTCTGGGGGAAGGAGCTGAGGATGGGGCCGGGCAGGGTCACCACCACGGGAGAGGGCTGGATCACCACACGGGAGTCCTGGCACTGCCGGACACAGGGCTCGTTGCAGCTGTTGGCAAGCGGGGTTGGCCCACAGGGACGGCACAGATCGTAGCAGGACATGGCTGCGGGATGGAGGCGCACCTGGAAGAGAGGGCAGGGAAAGTACACGCAGCATGTCAGCAGCAGCCTGACAGCCTGCTGGCCAAGATGGAAGACATAGTCTGGGGAGCACAGGGTGCACAATGACAGAGAGGGGCTTGGGGACCTGGGTGCTCAAGGACCCCTGCAAAGACAGCCTAAGTCCTTCTCCCACCTCCTCTCTCAGTGACAAGCAGAACAATGATGGAGTGAGGAGCAAGGCCCACATCAAAGCTACATGGAGGCAGACTCAGTCAGGGTCAGAAGGCCAAGAGGAGAAGAAGAGAATGAGGGGAGTGAGAAGAAGGCTCTTGCAGCTCACCTTTTTCACCAAGGAGGAGAAGGCAAGAGAAGTGGATGAGGGAGCTTACTGTTGGATAGGCTTTTATACTCTTCCAGGCTGTCCCAGGCCCAGAGGCACCCCATGCATTTGTAATTTGTGTACCAACAAGTTCGTCTTGAATGCAAAGCAGTCAGTGCTAGTGACACAGTCTTTGGGGTTGGTGTTTGCAATGCTCCCAGTGCAATTCCTTGCTAATGGCATGTCTCTTCTACCTTAGATCTTTGTCTTTTGCATCATAATTGCAGATCAAATGAATTTCAATCACAGTATTCTTTATTAATGTAATTTGGCCATTTATGGCACTCTGGTTGAAAAGCACTGGTCTTTTCCTCCTCTCTCTGTTAGTTTAGTCACCTACTTGTCTTGGGGCCATTTAGAAGTTAGAATGATGCCAGACTCATCCTAAGCAGCTATACAATGAGAAAATTTACATCATCTGCAGAAAATATTTTCCAGGTATTTTTCTGTAGTTCTTAGATTTGTTGTAGAAATCAAGTTTGTATATGGCCTTGATATATATTTTACAGTGAATTATTTTTTTTTTAGTAAATCATAACTACAACACATCCCCTCTGTAACATGAACTTTTTTTTTTTTGTCAAATTAACTATTTTATTTCAGAAATCATATTGTGGTTTATAACATATTCTCCAAGGCAACTTAAAACTTCAATCCTTTAATTTCTGTAAAACATCTTAAGGAGTATGTTTCCCTTTTTTTTTCTGACTTCCAACAGTAAACCAATGAATTCTTGGAGGAAATCTCATATTTTTGGATGTAGTCAGAAAAAGAAGCCACTAGTAGTTAAATTTCTGAATCCTTTCCTGATATCAGTCAGAGTGAGAATTGTCTCAATAAGCTGAGACCAAAATCTTTCAGACTTTTGGACTCTTGTTCAAACCATTCAAGGACAATGAATTATACAGTTCAGCAGTTTCTTCAGGGCAGAGACTGAATTGTACATTCAAGATATCAATCACAGTCCATTGTGCATCATCAGGCAGTCCAGGCACCTGTGAAGTACAGACAAAACTGTTCTTACAACAGGACTTTGAATCATCCATGTACTGGCAGCAGTAGAGACCATGACAGTACAAGAAAAAAAAAAACAAAAAAAAAAAAACTCATTAAATATTTGAGATGAAACTCAAAGGATAAAGTGTTGCACCTTAAGAGACGCTGATTTAGGGATTTAGCACAGCAAATTAGCTGATTTTTTAAAGTAATCCAAAATTACTCTATAGAGCATTTCTCATCTGATGTTGGATATGGGTTATTGAAACAGTTGTTTTCCTTATCTAGTTATGGATGTAATACACTAAGATTTCATGTACTTGAATAACAATTTTGTATGCAGAACATCCACTTAAAGTATTCAGACACCTCTCCTATAGGAAAGACATTAAATCAATTGACATCATGAGAAGATGGCATCCATCTAATTGCTTGGGCACATACTTTCTGTTGATTTATTACCATACCAAAACACAGAAAAACAAGTGCTACATTGAGGTAGTGTACTAAACAATTACTTATATTAGATTCAAATAATTTGAGTTGGTAATTTTGGCTAACCAAATGAAGAAAAATGAACAAAGTATGAAGCTTGATTTTTTTTTCTCCATTGTATGAAACATTTCTGAGAAATGTTTTAATTTTGTTCATTAAAATCATGCCTAATGCATCATGACTACAGCAAAACAAGAATTTGACTATGAAGGGATCAAATTATATATCTATCAGTGTTCCTACAAAACATCACATCCAGTTTTATTATTTTATGATTATTATTCTGAGTTCAGTACTCATTTCTCTGTCCTCATTAGAGCATGAGTCAAGCCCACTATCATCCCCAAAACATATTTTACTGCAACTGAGAAACAAAAACAAATTAATTGGGAATTCATCCAATGGTGATCTTTGAGGTGAAATAAGTGATCAATTACCTGATTGATGGAAATGTTTTTATAAAATATAATTTCATTTTTAAAAGTGTATTTCACTTAAAGTAAAATTTTCTACCTAGCAATATCACCATCTTGATCTTTCATTTGCCTCTATTATACATTTAGAAGCCACTGAGGTGTGTCTGTCTACAGATCCCTAGGGCTGTATAACAATATTGAAGCTTCTTCTTTGGTTTCTTTAAAGTTAGAACTTCAAAGTTAGTCTCAAATATTCATTAATGGTTGAGACATACAAAGTGCATATAGTATGTAAATATTCCAAGTATATGACAAAATTTAAACAGATATGTCACTTGGATAATAACATCACTTTAAATTTGAGAGTCATGATTGCTCCATAAGCAGACAGCATTTAATAGCTTCAAACCAGGGTTATTACATTTTTCATTAAAAAGTAGTTTTGTGTGTCATAATAGTAACCTTTCATAAAAATTCTGGAGCAGATCTTCATCTACTCTAAATTCTTATGACTATGTAGTGCAGCAGCACCAGGCAACAAAATAAAGCTGGAATATGGTGTGTTGTTTTTTTTTAAACCACCAACACAAACCACCCACTTTCCTGAGCATTAGCCTGCTGCCACAACTTCTGTGTCTGTTCCTGTCGTTACTGCATAATTTGCATTTTATACAAATTCTGTGACTTATTGCTTCTCTCTGTTTGTCTTTCACCAGCTTGTCCATCTCGGTGAAAAATTATTTCCTCAGTTCTACTAAGAGAATACTAATTAAAGCATTTACCCGCATAGCTAGCGCCATATGTCTGCTCCAGATTCATAGTAAAAGTTTACACCCAGTGATCCCAAGGCAAGTAGACTTCTTCAGGTGAGAGAAGGAAGGATTTGAGACTTGCCATGAGACTGAAGAGGCTGCTACATTGTAATTGCTTCTACATCAGTGTGTTGTCTAGACAGAAAATGGTACTTCAGTGTTTTTTTGTTTGTTTGTTTGTTTTTGTTTTTGTTTTAAGAAAAAGATCTTTCTGGCCTTCCTCGCCCTTTCTGATGGATAGCATCATTCTGAACACAAGCTTTGGTTGCCCCCCAGGATGCTTCTTTGGGCACTGATCCTGATTAAAGGGTCTGTCAGTCAGTATGAGGGTGAAAAGTTGCAGCCATAAAGGATGAAAAAGTTTTTTCCTCTCCTGCATAATTCATTCTTGGGTTGTTGTGTCAGAAGGTGTAGCTGACAGCCCACAGAACAAGCTCATCAGGGAAAGTGCCTCACATACCCTGAGATCTGCCCTTCCCTACAGACAGATTTCCTATCTGGAGTTGTTTACCTGCTACTTGTTTCCTTCTCTAATAGAATGGTAAAAAAATATAAATCTGTAAATCCCTTCTAAATTATAAGGTGTGTTAGAAGGATCCCTGGGGCAGTAACTCTTATCAGGAAGCTCTGTGACCTCCTTGGATCAAATGTCATATCACAAGTATTCATTAATGATTTATACATGCAAAGTGCTGTGTTATTATACTTAAAGTGTGGTACTAGGTTCAGACACCCATGAATTGAGTAATAGAATCCCTTTATGATAAACAGATCAAAGTCACGCATGTCATACCACCAATCAGGTCTTAATCAGGTCATGATTTCTTGCCTCATAATGCAATTTTTTTCCTACACTGCATTCTCATTAGATCCCACTCCCACCTTAAAGAATCTTGGGTGACCCCGGTAGATGCAAATAAACACCATTCCATAGATTTCTGTCATTGCAATGATTTTTACCACCAAGGTTAGAAATAATAATGTTAATCATATTGTCTCAGGATAAAAGTCATATCACTGACAGATTTTCTCTTTTTATAAATGTATTTGAAGGACTGGTCCCTTATCAATGGCACAATTACTGGTGTATTTAGCAGGCTGCCTGTCATCAGTCCAATACTCTTGTTCTCTATTTATCTCTCCCTTCAAATCATAATTTAGCTGTGGTACTCTTAAGGACAACAGACAGATGGGCTGGGAGTTGGAGCCCACTGCTTGGAAAGATAAACATCATCACAGTGACTAGTTACTTCTGGATTTAAATTTGGAGCTGCTCAGATATGTCTTGGCTTTCAAGTCAAATCATTTCTAAAACTCTTTCTCATTTGAGGCATTGTGGCTTTGGCAACCAAAACCTCTGATCATTTTTCAATTGGAGTGAACATTAGCTTTCACTGTAAAGGCATTTGGTTGACTTCTTTCCCCTTCTTTCTCCCTGGATGTCTCTCACAGCTTTTACCCACCTTCAAAGTCAGATTCCTGAGGATCTCAGAGAAAGGATTACAGGGAACCACCAGGCTCCATACGAAGCAATACTGAAGGCAGTGGTTATTACTTTAGTGCCCTCTGTCACTGGCCATGTTCAGGGAATCTGTATGCTCAGGGGAATGAGTGCACAGGAACTGATCACAGAATCACAGAATTTCTAGGTTGGAAGAGACCTCAAGATCATTGAGTCCAACCTCTGACCTAACACTAACAGTCCCCACTAAACCATATCCCTAAGCTCTACATCTAAACGTCTTTTAAGACTTCCAGGGATGGTGACTCCACCACCTCCCTGGGCAGCCTGTTCCAATGTCTAACAACCCTTTCGGTAAAGAAGTTCTTCCTAAGATCCAACCTAAAACACCCCTGGCGCAACTTAAGCCCATTCCCCCTTGTCCTGTCACCAGGCACGTGGGAGAACAGACCACCCCCCACCTCACTACAGCCTCCTTTAAGGTAGCTGTAGAGAGCAATAAGGTCACCCCTGAGCCTCCTTTTCTCCAGGCTGAACAAGCCCAGCTCCCTCAGCCGCTCCTCGTAGGACTTGTTGTCCAGGCCCCTCACCAGCTTTGTCGCCCTTCTCTGGACCCGCTCAAGCACCTCGATGTCCTTCTTGTAGCGAGGGGCCCAAAACTGAACACAGTACTCGAGGTGTGGCCTCACCAGAGCAGAGTACAGGGGGACGATCACCTCCCTAGCCCTGCTGGTCACACTGTTTCTTATGCAAACCAGGATGCTCTTGGCCTTCTTGGCCACCTGAGCACACTGCTGGCTCATATTCAGCCAACTATCAACCATGTACAAGGTTGTACAATGATGTACAAGGAGAAGAAATTTTTATATTTTCTTTGCTCCCTAATTTTATAATCTTATACTCTAAGAGAGCTGGCTCCTACCCTCAGACCAGTGGTATAATGTGGTTGCATGTGGTCTTAGCAATCAGCTCTTTGTACAATGTTGATAAGCAGTAAAGAGGACTCTCTCATAATAATTGAATTACATTTATAGTTGTGTGTGAAAAACTCTCACAGCAACTTTAATGTATAAACTCCTGAACTATATGAGTAAATCTCTTTGGACAAGATGTTGAAAGTAATATATCTGAGGTACCATCTTATCTCGTGAAATATGAGAAGATTTCAGCATAGAAAGTGTTTATGCTCCACCACTTTTCTCTAAAAACTATTTGATTTTCTTACTTGCTAATATTTTCCTTTTTTTTTTTCTTTGTTAATAATCTTTCAATCTGTGGTCCTCATCTTCTGAAGCATTCCTATACAGCAGATGTCTTTGTAAAGGTCCAAAAGCAATGACAGTCATTGGAAACAGCCTGCGGAAGTTTCATATTAAAGGATTTCAAAGCACTCTGCAAATCCTCATTAATGATTTATACATGCAAAACACTTATTATCATATTTTAAGTATCCAGCATGATTGCAGTGTTTTAAAAGAGTTACAAAGTCACCCTGAAATGTGTCAAGGTTATTAATATACATTCTCTAGTTTTGTATTAAGGTGTTTGCAACATACGCATTTTTGTTTGATTTTCATTTGAAAAGTAGCTTTGCACTGCTGTCAGGTTTCTCAAAATACGCAACCAAAACAAACAAAAAAAAAAAAGTGTTACAAAGAAAACCTGAACCTTCTCATACAAAATCATTTTCTCAGAAATTACACAAATGAGCACCTCTTTGCTTGCCCTCTTGTATGTATGTGCAAACAAGAAAGAATAAGAATTGTGTAAGAGTGCATGATCTGCACATATAGTTTAGTTTTGTTTGCATTTGCAGGGAGAGTCTCAGAAAAACCTGAAACATTCATAGACTCAGGTTGAAAAATGAGTGACAAAATAAACACCTTTCAATTCCAGAGGCTGTTTTCAGAGTTAGGAGAATGATTCAAGTGATATTCTAGGTTCTTCTGAATTTCTAATGAAAGAAACCTAAAGGCAGAATATGAAGGTCAGAAAATGTGCATGAAGAGCTTACTTGTAGAAATAAAATTCTGGGTAGGTAAATAACTCACATACGCACAAAAAATAAAATAAAATAAAATAAAATAAAATAAAATAAAATAAAATAAAATAAAATAAAATAAAATAAAATAAAATAAAATAAAATAAAATAAAANAATAAAATAAAATAAAATAAAATAAAATAAAATAAAATAAAATAAAATAAAATAAAAATTGTAATCCTTCAGTTAATTTAAGAAAGTCCCCACAACAGAGGCTTCCTATTTCCCAACTTATTCTCAACTTATTGTTTCCTTTACTTGTTTCCTTGATTTGTTTCTCTTTAGCTATTCTGCTCAGAAAAGCAGATAAATCCACCTTAAAGAAATTGTTCCCTGGTAACCAACTATTACTTAAAGGATGATTTTGAATGTATATTTTTCTTTAAGGGGATTTCTTTTTAATAAAGATCATTTTATTCCATAGGCATTAATTTGCATGCATTGATAATTGCAGATTTGTTAAATGACAGCTTAGGTTTCAAAAAACATAAAGGAAGCCACGGATATTAACTACTGTTACACGGATGGTAACAATACTTTAGCTTTGAAAAACTTGGATTTTTTTTTCTGTTTTATATAAAAAAGCAGTGCTCACTATTTTTTCCAAGCAAAGGAAAAAGAAGCAGTTTTGAGTCTCCAGCCTTCTTGAAAAGTTACATTTTGTCCAGACCAAGAATGTCTCCACAAAACTAGGATTTATAATCCCTTTGGATGCTTATTCCCTCAGATTCAAATTCAGGTCTCTTTTCTCTAGAAGTAGTCACCCCAGAGAGAAGGACACTCCGTTACCCAAATCACTGGCCCAGTCATGGTCACACACACTTCTGACATCTTAGGGACTGAGCTTTTGCACCAAATCCTCAGTTTTATTGTAGAAACAGCACTGGGAAAATATGACTATAATGGGTACTCTTGGAGTTCAATCATTTATTAAAACTCAGGTCTGTGTTTACTTCCTGACTGCCACAGATTTCCTGTGTCATTTCAGGACGTGTCAAAAATTGCTCACTGTGCTTTTCTCAAGTGACAGCCCCTCCCTTAATCCCTGTGCATTAAAGTTGCATTTGTAAGAGATAATAATCCCTCCTCTTTTGTTTCCCAGGTCTAATCAGTTCCAATACTTGCTGTTCAGTGCATGGACTTGTCCTTTGTTTGCCTGATACAACACAATCTTAGTGAAGACTTCAAACAGTTGCTGGAATTCAAATTATAAATACGATAAATGCCAAGGAAGAAAGCCTGTTTTACTCCAGGCTGTTCCATTTGCTCACCAAGTGACCTCTGGTGATTCATTTAGCCTCTGTGCTTCACTTTATTAAATCTAGATAATAACTAGAATTAAAATTTGCTCAAGGCAATGAAAAATTAAGCTGGGAGGGAAGCTAGGTAGCATTCAGTATAGTGCCCAAAATTGCAAAGAAAGTAAAAGTCTCAAGGAGCCCCACGACATAATGTGACAAGGCACTGGAAAAAGAGGATGCAATGAGCACAAAGCATTGACCAGTCTCTGGGACAGCATTTAGAAAGGAGTCAGAAGATGCATAAAATGAGTAGTGGCTATGCTAAGCCTGGATTAATGTCACAAAGTGCTGAAACCACAGAAGATGAGCATAGTTGGCAGCTAAGGTGTTTTTGTTTACTGGATACTTCCAGTTATCTTCCTGTACTGTTTACTAAAGACCGTATCCAGTTTGCCTGAAGCACTTGCAGCAAAGCCTCCATAGGGCATTGCCCTGGTTCAAGCAAGGTCCAAGGATAACCAGAACCTCAGCCCCAGGGAAGGAACAGCCACTGCTGCTCTAGGGCTCCTGCATGGCACCCACATGAGTGTCTCTCACTGGGGGGCTCCATGTCTCGACCATTACAGGGATTCTTGTTCTCTGTTTATAAAACTAAATAAATGGGCACTTCCAGTAATTAAGGGGTCTTCTGCATACAACAGCTTTCATCGCTAAGAATGGCACCAGTGGTGTGTTATAGTTCATTAAGACCTGTCTTTTTAAAAAAAAAAAAAAAAAAACAGTTTTTCAGGTTTATCCTGACTTGGCATATGAGAAGCACATTGTGTGAATTTTATATTGTGGCCAACTTGCAAGAACCAGAATTTTGTTAAAATGATTTATTTAGTAGATTAATTCAAAATATATATGGTTCTCCATATATGTGTGTGACCATACCTGCAGCTCTTCAGCTGAGTGCTAAGGCAGTTTAATTACACGGGTAGATTTTAGGACATTCTTATTTGCCTTTACTCTTTTCTTCCTGCTGTGCTCAGAAATCCTATTTCCTACTTTTAATCAGAAAAAATATTTTCCCCATTTCTTAACATGGTCTTAAAAAACAACCTGGCTAAGAGGTAACAACACTGTGCTGGGGAGGAAAAATAAATATAAAGGCAGCTCTAAGGGTTAAACACAAATCCACCTTTTTACTCCAAACTTGCCACCTTCTGGCAGAAGGGAAGCACCCATTTCATTCAGTGGCATTCCCCACAAATGCCTATTCATACAATAAAGATCAACACAAGACAATCAAGAAATTTAGCTCTTAATCTGTACAATAAAACATTTGGCTTCAGTGAATAGAAGCTATATCTTACATATGTTATGCAGAAGGAATAGGCAAATTTTTTTCCCCATAGCTTCAAGCAGACATTTGATTTTGAAATATTTTAGACAAATCATGGTAAATGCTCTGGTAATCTCTGCAAAGACTGAAGGCATGCTGATGCACATGCAAGAGCACAATATATCTGGCAGGGAGTCAACCGGAGTTTAAAGTTTCCTAACAAGGATGAAGAAGAGAAGCAAAAAGGGACCAAAAATGGGAGAATTGTCTCCAAATAAATATACTGCATTATGCAAACTTGAAGCGTCCGGTCGCCAACCTTGACTTCAGTCCTTCTTCAGGACTGTGAAGTGCTAATGAAATAATGTATTTCAGCTTTAGATCTTTACTGTCTCCAGCGTGGCTGGTGCATCTCTTCTCTCAAAGGAGGACCCGTCAGGGCTCCTCACGTATCTTGATAAAGCAGTGATGTTACATTTCATCTGGACAGGGAGGTCTTTCCTGGAGTCCTCTCAACTGGGTCACTTCTCTTGTTACTCCAGTCCCAGAAAGTTTCTTATTCCTGTAATAAACTTCATTGTTTTAAAGTAGATGTCAGGCTATGGAACCCCATGACAAAGACCCTGCTATCAAAAACTACCATTTCTCTTTCACAAGATTTATATTCCAAGTGAAAGGGAACCATTGTGTGGTGCTAGGAAGATGACATGCCTGCCTCTCTTGCCTTACAAACTTGATGAAGGATTCTTTTGTTTGTAATTATTTACCCAAAGTTTTCCTTCATATCATAAGCTATCTGTAGCTTGGGAGGATGTTCACAGGGGTCCTAAGGCAAAATCATTTACAGAGACTTATGAACAGAACAAAAGATTTCAGACCAATTCCCAGTCATTTATGCAGATAAAACATCATGCTTCAGGTATGCTAATGCAACACAGCAAGTTCTATTGTACTACCCAAGTGTGTTTCCAAACATGTAAATGATCCATATCCTTACTATTGCTAAAAGATTTTAATTAAGAACTTTTATGTATTTTAAGTATTTTAATTAAGAACATTCTTAGTTATGAGCTGCTGTGTCACGTGACTGACATCAAAAACTCTTCTATCTACACTAACTTCTCCAGAAGTCTGCTCCCAGCGAATCCCGGTTTCCTTCTCCTCATTTAACATGCTTCTGTTATACTGATTTTCTCTTTAAAGTAACTAGAAAAAACATTTTTAATTCTACATCTTTGTCTCACTCATAAAAATCTTGACAAACTGACAGCCCTCATTTTCTCTGATTCTTCAGTAGTCTTATATTAAGCTTATGTCTCTCATGTGTTAAATTAATTTCTAATCAGGATAGAGCTATTTTTTGTGTATGTTCTTTCCAGTCATCACCTTGGTACTGTCACTGAAAAAAACAAAGGCTGGATGGAAACACCAGTTTCATAGTACAGTACAATCTTCCCTGTTGCAATCTTCCCTTTTCTGTAGTATTGCCCTTTTCAACCCAGTCAAAAAAAAAAAAAAAACTAAAAACATACTACCATGATGCTCTATGACTTCACTTTGAGTCAGTGGCAAAAAAACGTGGGTGACACCTGCCTGTCTTTAATTGTAACATGGTCAAACCCTACAAAGAAAGATGAAATAAATCTACATGCTCCACTCAAATCCTATGCGAGCACTATTTGTAAAGTGGATGTTAAATAACAGAGGTCTCTCCCTAGAAACCAATCCTATTCAAAGGCAGTCTTACTTGGAAGATGACTACAGATGTATTTAGTTCTCCTTAAATGTGAATATTCACTTAGAGCCGTAACAGCTTCAGGTTAAGCTCCCTGTAAGGAATTTTAGGGGCAAACTCTTCTTTCCCATGCTGCACACCAGCACAAATTAGGGAAAAAACAACAAAATCCTATTCCCTGACAGCAAGTGGTACTGCTGGTGCTCCCTTAATTTTCTTTCACAAATTGAATTTGATGGGGAGGGAGATAGAGCAAATACATGAATGTGTGGTCAACTTATGATATAACTGAAATGTGGCTAATGAAGTATATCTAGTTCTTTTTGACCCATGAAATGTTAGTGAATCCTGCCTGCAGGGTGTAGTAGCATGTTAGCACACTACGTGAATGTCCAATAGCTAGCAAACACAAACAGCGAGCAAAACAGTTTCATTACTTGCATGAAGTTATGCATGCAGCAAACTTTGTTTTGCAACTAATTAAGACTGCATGCAAAAAGGGTGTCACATCCTTCAGGCAATTTGACTAAGTGTATAAAAGCATTTGCTACGTAGAACTCTTCTAATCACTTTTCTTAAACTCTTCTCCTTGGTGATCCGGGTAAGTCAATTTTGAATCAATTACTTATTGCTATCTAAATATTATCAAATGATAGGTTAAACTTAGGAAATGGTAAGGGGGTATTCTTCCAGAAATATACTTTCTATTGACCTTTAGTTTTAAGTCAATTGAAGTTTTATACTTCAGAGGTGGAAGCTGGCATTTGCAAACTATGTTAGTGTTCAGGACAACAGTTCATTTAGACTAGGAATGGTATATAAAATTCCCTCAGAACTCTAGAAAGTCTCAATAATTTCATACTGGCAAGCATTCTTTTCATACTATAAAGACTATGTCACATTAAACAAATTAACATTGGAAAATATATATTTTTTTTTTTTGATGTTCTCACCTTCAGCTGTCTTCACAGAAAGTAGTGTCTTTTAACAGCTGAAGCTGCCCTAAATATTTTTAAAAGCCTACGGTGACTGGAGCTCATTTTTTTTCCTACTAAAGAGTCACTTTACTGCTGGTTTTGTTTAAAATATATTTTAAGCAGTGCTGAATTACTAATCTAGAAGGATCATACAAGTTCTCCTTCACCTCTCTTCATGGGTTCTAGGGTGAGCTTCCACAAGTTGTTGGTCTCCTTCACACCACTTGGGGATCCCTGCCCTTAGACTGATCTGTGGTAGTGATTCTTACCCAGTCAGAGGAAAACTAGCCATTCCAGATACAGCACTTCAGCTGACAAAATAGCCTGTTGTTGCCTTTGTCTTACCTTTAAGTCAAAGGCATGGGGTCAATTGGCAAAAGCTGAAGATGCAGCCCTGAGGTTGGGAGAGGACAACACAGACGCGTGGCTAAAACAAGACATTTAGATGGAGACAAGAAATCTCCCCTGAATTTTCTTTTTCCTGTAGACTCATGGAGTTGGGATTCATTTGGGAAATCAGTTTAGGTCCACCCTTTCTGCCAACCCTTAATCTCTTCCACATCAGTTCCACACTGATCAAGTGAAGAAAATTATCACTTCTCCCTCACTGTGTTTGCCGCACCTAATTAGTGTGGGCACAATTCAGGGCAAGGACTGCTTGTCAATCTATAATTAAACAATGCCCAAGAAAACCTGACCTTGATATCAGGAGCAGTTTTAAAGAGCTGTGTGATTTCAAATATATGTATCTGTACAAATCTGTAATCTGGAGGATAACTAATGAGACTAATAAAAGATGGGTGGATCTCCATCCCATTTCTTACTGTTCCACTTCTAACCAGGTGAGGTGAGGTAACTTGCTTCATCCCTGTATTTTGATTTTGCCAGTGCTGGGGATTAAAACTGGAGTTTTAACACAGAGTTGGGCTTTGGTTACAGCTCTCAGCAAGGTTTGAACAGGCAGTAGGAGGAAGACAGACCATTGCAAAAAGAGGATACTGGACATCCAGTCACCTAAAATACTTGCAACTTGGAATACTCCCAATTGCTATATCTAACACACAACCCTGTCTTCCAAAAATCTTGACATGCAATATGTTATCTTCTTGCTGGACTGACAACTGCCTTTTCTCTCCTTTTCTCTTGCTGTGTTTCAGGTCTGGATCCATCACATGTCTCCCTACGACGAGTGTTGCCTGCCGCCGGGGGTGGTATGCCCTGAGCCATTTGCCCTCACCTCCAATGAGACCTGTGTCATAAAATACCCCGACACGATAGTGGACATAGTGGAACCTGACTCGCCACCATATTCTGTGATCTATCCAGGCCCAACTCTCACCACTTTCCCTCAGCAAACCATAGTGGGATCTACTGCACTGTTCGATATCGGGAATTTACTTGGTTCCAGGGGATCTCTTGGGTTCAGGGGCATGTGTGGTTCTGGGACATCATGTAACTCAGGATTACCATTTTTTGATACAGGAAACTGTAATACTTTGTCTCCTCACTTCTCCAAGCCATTTAATTATAGAACTTGCAGGCCAGCCTAAATCCATGGATATCCATGTTGGATTAAGTAAAAACGAGAACTGAAAAGACAGATCATGACTAAGTTTATGGATAATGGGTTGTAGAAGTGCTGAGCTCCCACAGTTCCCAGTGGAGTCGATAAAAGCATGGCTTCCTGGCACTAGACCTGCATGAGGACTAGAATTTCCAAACTACAAGAAATTGGAATTTCACCATTGATCTTATTCAAAATTAGGATGAAATGAAAAAAAATTCTCCAAGAAACAAGATTTTCAAAAAAATATTTTTGGTTTGACAAAACTGTATCTCTCAATAAATTAAAGATTTTATGCCAACATTGACTTTTTATGATCAATTCATCTTGAAAAAACAATTTCTTAAAATTATACAACTGAAAATCTTGGGTTCCAAAATGATTTCTTTTTATCAAAATTGACATTCACGTGTATACTTTGCTGAACCAGCATTTACCACCCCAAAAAAAAATAATAAAAAAAATAATAAAAAAAAAAGTTAGCTCTTAGGCATTAGTAAGTCTTCCTTATACTTTATTCCTGCTTAAGACCCATGATGTACTGGCTTACCAGCTTATTTTTCTGCCTATATCTCATTTAATGCAAACCAGGGGAAAAAAAAAAAAAAAAAGCAAAACAACAACAATAAAAAACGTTCAAGCAATTGTAACAGCAGATTTCATTGTGAAATATTTGTGATCAAAAAAAGAACAACCTATGCAGAACCATGGAACTGGAGATTCACTGTAGACCCCCATGAAGTCCTGAAACTCTTCTGATTATATCCTATCCATCTAATTTTGTGCATGTATATTCAGCTTTTCATTTGCATTAAACATTATCATGCAGCATGCACTTTTTGTTTTTCCTTTTTTTCCCCTACACTCTATTTTTGAACCTTTATGAGTCCCACCTCAAGCGGTGCTGTCACCTGCCTGAGGTGCACCACCCACACCAGCATTAACTAAATCACTACCTGATGTTTAGAAACCTTTGCATTTTTTAAAGCATCCATCCCAACTGCATTTTTGTGTGGAAGAAAAATGCTGTTGTATTCAGAGGGGGCCGTGCCCTGCACAGCAGCACAGCAGTTCACAGGAATCCACCTGGCTACAGCAGCATAGAGCACCATGAAATACCCTCCACACTCCTTCCCCAGTTGTTAGGAGCACAGAGATGCACAACACATGCAGATTTTCAGATTGTCTTGAGTGCCACCATGAGTTTCCTAGCAAACTAGCAAGTCTATTCCCCCAAAACTGCATAAAATCGTCAGCTGAGCACTCGCAACAGCAGGGCACTGTGGCACTCTCTGGGTCACTGTTGGGACAACTTGTGCAAAAATCACCTACAACCTGGATACATGCAACTTAAAAATGCAAAGTAAACATCAATTGGCCAACAGACAACAACAGCTAGAACTCATGTGCTATTAGGCTAAGTATTAATGTGCTGAAGAAGCCAAGCAGGGGAGTGATTCTGCTTTTAAATTGTCTATATTCTGTGACTAGGAAGGATCATCTACTTCTACCCTACCCCATTATCCTGTGTTTCCAAAATGTTTGGAAAAAAAGACAAATAGAAGGGGGTGGATTTGAGGCTAGGCCTGTAGGAGTAAATCCATGAAAAATGACATAAAAATTTGTACCCTGAAGTCAGAGACAAATGCTGATGCCTCACAAGATTTTTCAAGTGGAAACCTTCTTCCCTCATTGTAATTCCCAGAGGACTATTTCCAACAGCCCTCCCCATCCCCCAGGACATCCTCTCCATACTAATCTACTCGAACTCTTGGAGTCTACAAATTAAAGCCGTAGCTTCTATTCCCATAAATTAGACCCGCTTCTGATGGATTCTATGTGATCCTTGCAGTAATAGCACATATCTCTGAAGTTTCCAGGTTATTTCATAAACATTAATTATGTTTGTACACATGCAGTGTTGCAAAACTAAGTGTATGCCTTCAGATTTAGACATCCAGATGTTGAGTAACACCCACACTTTAGAAATGTGTGAGGATTTCAATAAGTATTTTGCAGGTGAGATCATTATTTTACAGCTTTTCATGAAAACAAGCTTTTTTTTTATTTTTTATTTTTTTTCCCTCCATTTTAAACAAACCACCTCTCACATACCCTAAGGCTTTTTGAAGTGCATGGGACAAACACCAAGCAAGTGGAATCCAGGCATCTCCCTCTCTCTCCCCTTTAGCAACCCAGTATGCATTATACTCAGTTTACATTGGGCATGAATACAAAATATTCATGTATTTTGAATATCTGCTCCCTGCAATAGTCCAGCCCCATGAACATATCTCACATAGTGGTTTATGTAATAGCAGATCAGCTAGTCAGGCACTAGTAGCTACTTCTCACCTGCAAACCTGCTACCACCACACATGTCCTACAGATTTAGCTGTGACACTTGTCCTAGCATTGGTGATGGAGGATCCCGGATTCTTCAGGCCAAACCCCACAACAAGGGGAGAGTGTATATGTTCTTTGCTATTCCTTTCCCAAGGATCTGTGCAAGGCTTGTGTTGGTCACAGACCTGTAAGTGACCTGGCATATAGGTCACTGCTGATGCAGTCAGTTGCTACGTGGTCCCAACACTCAAACAACAGCCATCCTAAAAAGGAGAGCAGGTGTGCACAGCACTGATGTCAGCACTGGGAAGCTCCATGGAACTATGCGCTCTAGGAAGGGGAAGGACTGCTGGGGTCCAGGTTGTATACTAAAAGCCTTCTTCTATTGCTGCACACTGTTTCTGTACTACCTGGGCTTTGGCTTAATCAGATTTATACTCCCAACTGCTCCCTGCAGTTTGGGAGGTGCTTCTCTGAGGGTCTCAGAGAAAATCATTCACTGGGAAATCTCCAAAATGCCCTCAGGGAAAGAGTTTCAAAATAATTCCAAAGTGCTTTGTATTGATTTACATAGGCAAAGTGCCTATTATAAAGTCAATATCACTTAACTCAACTTTGACACCCTGGGATCAGATCTTTACTAAGAAGTAGCTATTTATCTGGATTAGATGCATTCAATAATAAACCTTGAGTATGCATAAGTTCATCACTTCAAACTTTCCCATGAGGTAGGCTATGTTCCTGATTCTCCCTAACATTCTCTTCTACCCCTCTTCCATTTCAGAGATCTTCTATGTGCACGCAGGACCGTAATAATCTACTCATACTATTCTTATTCTTGCCTTCTCTTTATTCCCTAAATTGCTACTTCTACATTGTTTATCCCTAATTTCTGGTCTGCCCTCTAAAGGAACTGTTCAGTAATAACACCTATCTATGGCTGTTTTAGAAGAAACAAGTTCAAAATTCTCATCTCATACTCGTTTTTACTTTTTCTGCACCAACCACAGGAACAAAACAAATTGAACCCTACCTTATCAGGCTCTGCACAAGAATATCAAGTAAAAAAGAGCACTTTGAATTACCTGTACAAACTTCATTTGTGGCACTTTACTGACACAGTAATCTTCACTTCCAGCCCCTGAGCTCTGACTATTTTTACTGCCACTAAGGGCCAGACCCCCAGGCTGTGATGTGGCAGCAGAGGTCTGTGTGCCAGACAGCATTCCTCACCCTGTAACCATCCCAACTCTGAGGTCTGCCAGGGAGGACATAGGATGACTCGCAATGAATTAAGCTGCTACACCCACAGATTGCTAAAAATACTTTCTTCATTCTCCTGTATAATTTGTTTACATTCCTGTGGTTTGATCCTGATTAAATAACTTCAGGTTTCCATACCATACATTTTCCTTAAATTTTGAGGTGAATATGTGGGATCTCCCTGAGGGGAAACTCACTTGTTAAATATATCCTGCGGAATGCTGAGAGCAAATACTTTCAAAGAATTTTGTGAAGGCTCTACAAAATCTTCTATATGCACCACACTGCATTATTAGAAATAATCAGTGTTTCAGTAAGCTCTACTACCACAAGATTGACACCCCCCCCTTCTTCCTATATGCCAAAACCCATTCTGCATGTTCTTCATTCAATTTTCATTGAGAAATAACTACTTTAAAGTGAAGTTTCAGATATGTACAAGGATTTCATACAACATCATTCAGAATAGCAGAGGGATGTTAGAGTTTGATAGAGCCAAATTGCACCAGACTCGGATCTAAGTATTGGTTAATATACGATTTTTCTTAGGTCTCTGATCCAAACTCTTGTTCTTTCTCAGGAATTTTTTTCCTCCTATCAGAACCTCTCTCATTGTTTACACATATTGCTCATATTCCTTCAATCCGTCTCCATAAAGGGCCTGGCTCCATTTTCTCTATAACTTGTGCTCACCTAGAATGGCAGTTCAGCCTTTTACTTTTGTGCATCTGCTCATCTATAGTGACAAATACATAGCAACAGTAGCTCCTTCTAAACCTTTTGACAGATCAGTCTAATGATCCCATTCAGGGACCATCCCTTACATTGTTATTTCATAGTCAACACCAGGCAGGCTTCAGCTTGATTATGACATTTCAGGTAGTGAAATTTGGATGTACACCGTTACAATTTAATCTGGTCTGCTCTTTAATTCTAGGAAATCAAACAGCATCTTCAGCATCCATATTTATAGTCGTGTTGAAGGCAACAAGTCACTTAAGAATAGGGCTGTGCACCTTACCTGTGGCAGAAGGAAAGCAGCTTGCTGCTTATCTGTCAGGTACCATCTGTGCTGCTGCCTGACACTGTGCAATGAGGGGCTGGGGGCCAGTGTTTGGGAAGCAGATGAGAAAAATAAAGAAAACTCAAAACAAAGGGAAACTGAGGCAGGTTATGTAATGACACACAGGGCAACTAGAGGGAGCTGTGGAGGCTAAATAAACCAGGGTTGACTCTGTGTCTTCTAAACCTGTCTGCAGGGTTCATGTTTCTATCTAAATGTTAAAAATAAAAATTACAAAACAAAACAAAAAACAAAACAAAGCATTAGCAGGAAAAAATAAATAAGATCCATGGTAGGATCAGAGACAACGCACAACCTACATAAACTCCAAACACATTTTACATCATTTAAATGATTTATTTTGCTTTCCTGCTCCTAATAAATTAGCACTTAGACTTTCTTGTATTACAATACATTTCAACACTGCTCTGGTCAGCACGTAGTGAAGGAGGTGTCTCATTTACCCTGCTCCCTCTGCTCCCTTCTGTGTTCCTTGAACACCTACTTCCTCTGAGTTTCTCACACAGACTTCAATTTGTTTACAGTTCTTTGTTGTTTTTCAATGCTCAAAACCTAGGTTAATCCCACATAGCAGGGAAGAAAAAGTAGAAGTCTTTGCTTCTTGTACCCTGTTTCCTGGGCTGTTAAACACAAGTAATGAATTGGTGAAGACATGGGATATCCAGGGAGCCCTGGACCCCATGTCACTGGTCCTGACAAGACTGGAAAGCAGAGAGCCAGCAAGCAACCACATGTCACAAGGCCATTACACAAGAAAAATTTCCCCTTTTTAATCCACTAGTGCTATTGAAAGACCTTCAGAAAAGTGCCTGTTCTGTTGAACTGACAAACATGCTTGGAGAAGCCTGATACGCATCCTGGTGGACTTTTCCAGTATCTGTGCACCTTTATTCAATTGTTCTCCTTCTGCCATACATTGGGATTTATGAGGTGTTTCTGGAAACACCCTATGTAGTTAAAAGCCATGAGAATGCTGAGGACTGCAAATGTTTCATAATCATTTATGAATATGTGGCTTATGCAAATAGGTCTATAATGATAATAGCCGTAGGTGACGCCTAGTGTTGGGCAATAGTATCACCTTAAAGGAGAGATATCAAGGTCATTTCTGGCATTGTCCTGATTAGACTCTGATGCCCTGCCTCAAATTTTGAATTACTCAACTTTCACTTGTAGTTTGTATAAAACCAGAAAGCCAGAGATTCGGCTAGCATAAGAAATGTTGGATCTATACATTAATACATAATTGATTAACATTTGCTAATGATCTGGACTTATATTTTAATTTTTACATGCCTAATGGGCAGAATTTTTGCTGATACAATGTGTTTACAGATGATGTAAGCATGTAGAGCTTCTTTGAAGTACCCAGAATAAATGTTGCAGATCTACATCAGCAGAGCATCCATCCACAAGCATTTTCCTTTGATTATTTCTTCATTAGCAAGTGCCCCTGACTCAGCTTTACAAAGAAGACTTCTGTGCTCTGAAGTTGAACAGAACAGGTTTGACCACATAGATCATATCTTAGCTAAGCAAGAGCTATTATTAATGCTGGCCCTGCCTTACACAAGGATGTAATTTTCTAAAATAATTTTAAAATTAATAGATGCTCACAATATTAACATTGTATATTGTGGTGTATGCAGTCTTCTTTCCTCTTTACCTTTTGTTGCCTTTATGAGTCACTCCAGAGTACAACATGAAAACCAGAAGGGAAAAAAATAAAAATAAATCTGTAGAGTATTGCTAAATTATGAGGGAATTCTGAAGAGTTCATTTTCCTGTGGGGCAAAGGGACTACATCTTAATATGACAGCCAGAATTCAGTTCCTACTTATTTCCTGTACTCATGGGTATCTCCCAAATGCTGTGGAGATGAAGCAAAAATCCAGTATGCTTAACTAGAATACTTTTATTGGGATGAATTTCACTCTTGTTACATGTGCTTTAAAAGTCATGTTTTGAAATAGCAATACGGGGGAGGGGAGGGCAGCAGTCTTCTAGCTACAAATTATGCATAACTTAGAACCACGAGACCTTGAGAACATCGGAGAAGGAAAAAAAAAAAAAAGAACAACACCAACACTATTTGCAGTTGAATTGTGAGTTCCTTTGATGCATACTCCGTATCGACACCACCTCGCAAGAACCAAACCATGAAAACCTGAGGCAACCTCTGCTGTGGCCTATATCCACAGCTCAAAAACTGGCCCAGTATTCCCAATACCTGAACTCTGCCCTCATGTGCACAGCGGAGCAGTGCACGAGGGGAGGCTCCTGAATACATGGAGGCTCCCAAACACATGGAGGCTCCCTCTGGTGGAGGCAGCCTCCGGGGCGGGGGGGGAGACCTCAGTGACAGGCGTGGGTGGGAAACCCATTTTCTAAGAAATCGGTCCACTGCGCTCTCTCTTCCCTCTGGAGGGAAGCTTCGTGCATAAAGACATTAAAAAAGAATTTCATGTCATAAACACCATGACAGTGGGTTTAATTCTTTTTAATGAAGACACCCTAAACATCCCCCAGGCTGTAGAGATTATCAGGAATATTCAGGAGACATGAGGAAACAAGATTTCAAAGTACTTCACAAACATGTTAGTATGCCAAACTTGGAAGTTATTTTATGTTAATAGTAATAATATCCTAGTGGATTTAGACTGCTCTGACCTCATACAGAATGAAAAGTGTAAATCATTTATTTAATCAACTCCTCATTTTAGACTTCATAATTGGAGATGACTTCATTTTTATTTAATAGATAGTTTTGTGATAGTTCTGCTCTTTAAAGTTTTTGCACCAGATAACTCCTCTGGCTTGGGTAAGAACACATCCATCAGCTTCACTAACATTATATCAGATGAGGAAGAAGCCCTGTGCTTCTAGAGATTTATCTAGGCATGGAGAATGTTAGGAGATGTTACCTGTATTTCCAATATGGAAAATAAATCTTGCATGTGTTGACACAATTTGTCACTGACATTTCTAAAACTCCCTGTGCAATCCTGTTTTTAGCAAAGGTAAGTCACTAGAAGCCTATTCATTCATGTATTTTTAATTCCTAATGAAATCAGTATAGTAAAACAAGGAAATTTCAAGATGAAAGGAACTTGCAGGCTACAGTCTGCATTTTGAATTATTACCTAACTTAGCTTTAGATAATCATAAACAGTGAGCAAAACAATTACAGCAAGTACAGGAGTAATACATGCAACAAAGTTTGCTTCATAAGTAATTAAGGCCCTTTACACAAAGGGCGTCTCAGATCCTCCAGGCAATCTGAGAAAGTATATAAATACACTTTCTGTGCAAGGTTCTTCTCACTACTTCTCTTGACTTGTTCTCTGCGGTACACTGAGTAAGTCTGATTTGACAACTATAAAAATCTTGAGTTTAATGTTATTTTAGCGTAAGTTTTGTTAAACTTGGGACTAAATCCTCTATCAGAGACATTAGTAAGCATCTTTCTACAGATGTTTTTTTGTCTGCTGGATAAAGGCTGTAAAATAAAAGGAAGAGTTTTTCAAGACTCCTTTGGGCTACTAATTTTATGGGAGAATTGGGAAATTTTACTCTCCATTTAGAAAATTTCTCAGAAAAGTACTAAGAATAGATTTTAGCTCTGTTTTTACATATATGCCATGCATAGGAAATTTGTCAGTTGTTAAGTGGGGGAATTTCCTAGACGACTGTTGAAGTAAAACCTCATTGTTTGAAGGTAGTTCGGTGTAACTACAGAGATGCAGCATTGCTTTTATTCTTAATCTGTCCATCCTTACCTAATTTATTTGGAGTCCCAACAAATTACACCTGGTGATGGTTCGATACTATTACATAATATAACTGTGGAAAATAAGCTTTCATTTCTAACTAATAAAACGTGACTTTGCTAGCATTCAAATGTGTTCTTACAAAGATGGAGGTAAGCACTTTTTTGGGTCAAAGCTAAATTCTAACCTAAGGGTATTTGGGGAAAAATAGCAGACATGCTTCCCCTCTCCCTGAAGAATGATGCATTTGAGAATCCTTTTGAGTATATTTGAAATTACTTTTGAGAATACAGCTGAGACAAGTAAATAGATGGGAGCTCATTGCCCTGCCTATTCCCTGTGCTAGCATCTGGTACAAGGTAGCACTGAGCGCCTGAAGTCGGGGAAAGTAGCTTTTAAGATATTTTCATTTTATGCTTTGTGGTTTAATTGTTTATTATAAAGTGTTTTTGGCTACATATTTTAGGATCCTGTATATCCCTTCTCCATACATAAGACTTACTGATTTTATAGATTAGCTCCAAATTATCCTCCCTCTATCTTTAGAAGCATTCTGCATTTACTTACTGTGAGGAGTGCTTTAAAGCTGCCATATCCCCTAGTCCTCATTTTCAAACGTTTGAGGATAGTAATTTAATACACTGCAGCACACAGGGCTTAACTGAGAACAAATTAATACTTTTTCCTTATTCTTCACTGTACCATGTCTTTGATTTACAAGTTTAAAAATTAGTGTGATGCTATACCACGGAGAACTAGCTTGTATGTAGAGATTTAATGTGAAGAAAGAAACAACCATTATTAAATTTGTCTGTACCCAAGTCACAATCTAGAGCTGCAAGTTTTGCATTCGGGTTGGCAAAACCACTCATCCACAATTTAAATATTGTAAGTGTGGTGTTTTACTTATTAAAACGGTATTTTTAATCCCCCTTTTATTCTTAGCCTTTATTTCTTCTGTGCTTTTATGGAACAATGCTCGGTAATACCAGAAATTTGCATGGAAAATAGAAGACGTTAAGCAGGCTGCTAAACAGATCACTTGGTACTCAAATCTATTGAAAACCTGGCACTCCCCGCCCTTTGCACCCCTCTCTGTAAAACAAAGAATGTAGGCACTGCCCTGAGAGGCTGCCCGTGGGAGGAGGAGGGAGGCTGCTGTAACAAGACCCAACGCGTCTCCAGGAAATACTGCAAGAGACGGGGAGCTTTTAGAGCACACGTGAGGTTTGGAATTGTCACACAGGAAAAGGGCCAGATTTTCACTCCTAGAGGATGAGGAGGGAGCACGATTAAAGCAGCAAATTAGAAAAGATAAATAGATGCAGACTAAGTAAAATGTTGTTGAGCTGGGGAGAGGAGCTATGCTGTTTTCTTTATTGAAATTATCTCTCTTAAGATCTCTTGGAGTCAAGCATAGAAGTATCAGCAGGCAAGTACACAGGGTATATTTTGGTTTTTTTTCCCCCTATTTTCCTCCCCTCTAACCTCACAATTAAATTGCAGGACCCTCCTCCGCAGCCAGGCAATGGCTTCCGAGCAGCTGGCATGCAGCAACCCCTGCGAGGCAAAATGTCCTCAGCCCCTGGCTGCCAGCAGCAACGAGCCCTGCGTGGTTGCCTGCGGCGACTCCCGGGTGATCATCTACCCACCACCCGTCGTCGTCACCTTCCCAGGGCCCATCCTCACCACCTACCCCCAGCAAACAGTGGTGGGAGCCTCAGAGCCCTCCGAGGTGGCCCTGGCGGAGCCCCCTGCTGCAGCCCCCCTGCCAGCAGAGGCCCAGGGGAGGCTGGAGGCTGCAGTGGAGAAACTCACCCCGCAGGTTATCGCTCGCCCAGAGCCTCGGTGCGCTCCTAAATACTCCTACACGTATTCTTCCCAATGGACACATCCGTGCAACTCGTACCGCTCTGGAAAACGGTGGACATACTGAGCTGGGATGTGGAGCGGCTTCAGGTAGCTCAAGCCACTGGCAATGCAGGAGGGCTGAGCGGCCAGGCAGGAGCTCAGCATTGGGCATTGCCTGGCTCCAGCTGGAGGAGAGCTGTGAACACTCAGCACCTGTGAGAGGCAGCTCATGTGTGCAGTTTCTCCTTTTGCCTTTAGCTTAGGTTTGTTAGCCTCTGGCTTTCTGGTTTAGTCATCTGCTTACGTTGTGCTTTGTTTACTTCAGTTACATTATTGACACTGAGTCTAGAGAGGTGACTTAGGATGCTAGAAATTGCACACAGCAACTGCACTGAAGGAGAAAAAATAAAATAAAATAAAATATAGGCTGCATCACTTTGGTCCTGGTGATAAACCAGACCACAGTGATCCCCCAGAAAGATAATCTTTATATTATGTACAATTTTGTTCCAGAATTGTAGAAAAGCTGTCTCCTTCCAAATAAATTTTCTATACCAAACTATGACTTTTGGTTTTCATTACAACATAATTGCTGCCTTTTTCTTTCACTTCTCAATTGAATTTATAGTATATTTATTTGTTGTCATAGGTATTTCATGTTTCCTCTTTGTGCATAAGTATCACAAAATCACACACACACTTTTCTACATGATCTCATTAGATATGAGCTTAATATTTGACAGCCCCCAGGACCAACCTGAGTCCCTGGCAGTTGCCACTTCTCAGGTAATGATCTGTGCCAAATTTCCTATGTCCATCTCAGGACAGAGCAACTTTCCAACACTTGGCCCCAAGCCCCAAGCAAGGCATGCCTTGCTGGGTGCAGCTCTGCAAGTGGAGAAACCCAGGGCCGGGGCATAGCCTTCCAACACACAGCATGGAGCTTCCCTGAGGCCATAAGACTGAAAGGAAGCTCCAGAGATACCTGCAGAGGAAAGCAAAGGCAGTAGACATGCTGCAGGGTGAAAACTTGGTGCATCACAACTGGTGGGTGGCAATGATAAGCAGAAGTTTCCAATGAGCTGAAAAAACATTGCTTTGTGTCCCAATGAAAATTTTCTTTTGTCTTTCCATTGAGAGGAAAGGAACAGTGTGTCAATTTCCTCTATACTAAATTGTTTTTAATGTGAAAATATGCATAATTTTCCCACAGGATCAATGAGAAAGAAATACTTAACTAGTTTAGTTTCCATTCCTCTATAAATCATTAAAAGCATAAATCTGAATTTTGCCTTTAAATCTATTTGTATTAGTGAAGTTAGTCATTTGCTAGCAACTTTCCCACATTTTATTTCAAAATGTTTTCTAAGAGAAAAACAGTGCTTCCACAAAAATGTTACCAAACCCACTTGCCATTTGGTATTTCACATCATCACCAATGTATAAAGATATCTCACATCAAAGTGAAGACAAAATTCAGACAATAAATTTTATTGATGCAATACAGATTCTTTAATACGAATGGAATATGCAGTAGAAATTGAAAGAAAAAAAAAAGAAAAAAGAAAACAAGAGAAAAGAAAAAACACAGAAACAATGAAATGGAATCACAGAAATACTAAAGCTGCAGCAAGTTACAACACAGGACTTCACCTCAAAGATTTCCCCTTCTTAACACCATTCAGGAACCTCAGATCTGGGCAGAGAGGGGAGACACTCACCGGAGGATGATCACTGCTCTACTGTATTGCAGATAGAGGGGAGCTTTTGAAGGCATTGTTAATATCCTGAAGCCCCCAGATACATATCTGCAAGGTTATTCTCTGCAAAAAAGCAAGGAGCAGTAGATTAAAGTAGCTGCTTTGGCATAGGTGAAAGAGGGACTGAAAGATTTGTTCTGCATCTGGTGGTAGAAATCAAGGGCAGCTGTTTGTAAAGGCTCAAGGCAGATGCAGCACTGCATTCCATGGGCCTTTGGAGTTTAGCAGGGCCCGCAGTTGCCACTGAGGTACCTGTGGCTTAGAGCCCAATCTCCGTATCCGCAGCTCCCAAAGGCTCCATAGCCCCCATAGCCGCCAAGGCC
>JADZGK010000493.1:0-29332 GCA_018104995.1 Cairina moschata | reverse complement strand
AAAGTTTCAGTGTTTCATGGAAAGTATTTCAAAATCCTTTTTTTTTTCAGTTTAAGTGCATAGTAGAAGGACTAGAAATGGAAGTACTGTTTTATTGTGGTGTGTGTAATTGGACAGACGTTACCAGCTTACTCACAAAAGTCCTATTTCTTCAGATCTATCTTATTCTTTGCCTAGTCTCACACTGGGTGTTTCTAGGACGTGTACAAATTAGTATTCCACCCCTTTTCTTCTTTGTGCTTTCCCATTCTGTCATTGTGCTTTCTTTCCTTCTGCACACTTCTTTGTGCTGGCCCATTTTAAACTTGTAATTCTCTTAATCTCTTCTTATAAAACGACCTTGGATTTAATATGCATATGCTCTTCTGTGCTGTACACATGTAGTTTTGCTTTCAGTCCTCAGGAAAATCAAAGTTATGAGTATGAAACGTCCTTTATGAGGTGATGCTGAAGGACAAAGCACAACTTTCTGTTTCAGGTGGCATGTCCTCTTTGCCTTTCCAAAGAGAGCATGGATGGAAACAGGATAAATACATCTACGTATTCTAGCATTGGCCGTTAGATTGGTACCACAGGGAAAAAGTCTCTAAAGTGTATCTTTGTATGCTCTGTGAGCCTCATTGGTTTTGGTAGTTTAACAAATCCTACCTAGTTCTGGTTCACTCAGTACTGCTTCAGAACTAAAAGGTCTGTGACAGAGTAGTGTGAATTCCCAAACCTGTACTTCTGTGCAGAATCAGTTCTACTCTAATAGGCTCGTCACAGAGCCAAAGCTACCAAACTTGGTTGATCCTAAGGTCCTAAAGCCTGTTGCACAGGGTTGCAGCAACTTGAATCCCTATTTGTAGGGCCCTGTCACAGGGAAACCTCTTTTGGTCTTGTGACAGGTTTACAATGATGAAAGTATCATCATGGAACAAGTATGAAAACACATGATTTGACAGTGTTCTAAGTTTGGATTTCAAACAAGACCTTTTTTTTACACTTGTGGATATAAAGTTAGTTTAAGTTTAAGGACACCAATTACAGAAAAAAAAAAAAAAAAAAGGATTTTACCTAAAAATAGAGAAGTAGTAGATTCACAAGTTATATGATTAATGAAATCTTGGTATCTGTAGTATCCCATGTGTATTAGAATCCTCAAAGAACACAAACTGTGCTAGTATGTGGCTGCTTGAAGGGTAGTTCTTACAGTCAGAGGGGTACAGCTCTGCTTCCATCACTTTCAGAACTGTTCTTAACTATTCCTCTATCCATAGCCAAAGTAAGGAGCTGATGATTGCTGAAACAGAACAACACTTACTTTGTGAAATCTGACAAGTTATTAAAATGTAGCTCTATTATTTTTATCTTGTACATGTATTCACAAAGGAAGCACATTTCCCTTATGGTCTGTTTAGATATAGAGGGACTTCTACCTAAGTGTTTGATATTGATCTGTGTATTATCCACACTTCTGTAAAATCTACCTATAATGTTGGTGTTTGTCATTTGTGCTGTAAGATATTGGAGGTTTCTTTTCCTTTTTTTTGTTACAGATGTTTGCCAATATAGAAAGGTGTATCCTTTTAATGGAGGTTCTCCACTCGTCTAGTCATCGGCTTACGACTTTCACTTTAGCTGGAATCAAGTTCCTTATGCTGTTGGTAAGAACATACCTCTTTTTACCCTTTTTTCAGTACTATTTAGGCTTGCTGTTGGTGGAATTGCAGCATGTGTGCTTGGAAGATATAAGAATCAATATAAAATTAAAAATAATTTAACATACCTAAATCTATATTTAATATAATAAAATTTAATAAATATGGGTTAATAAATTCCTATAAATAAGAATTTCTTCATGGAGAGGGGTGGTTAACCATTAGAGTGGACTGCCCAGGGAAGTGGTGGAATCCCTATCTCTGGAGAGGTGTTGACATAACACCAAGGTGTTGAAGGATTTTTTAAAACAGCCAAAATCCCATGGCTTGCTGCAGCTGAGCAAACCAAGCTACCAGGGCAACTATGAGAAGTTCCCATGACAGTGTTCCCACATTGCCCAATTGAGAAAAATATTGTTACCAGCCTCTGGCTTCAAGGACAAGGTCTACGTGACTGCTAATCACAAGAGGGGTTGTTTTCTTGCAGGTGGGGTTGTTTTCTTGTAGTTGTTTGTCTGAGTGCTTTTGACCAATAATCTTGTGTGAAACACTATTCACCCCTGTTAAGTTCACTATAAAAGTTTGGCTGTTCGGGCAATAAGATGGAGCATGATGTGACTCTACTGGTGTCTGTCGTGCTTTCAGCCGTGCTTCCTGCAACACCAAGGGACATAATGATGGAACTTGGTAGGTCAGGTTGATTGTTGGACTTGAAGGTTTTTTCCAACCTAGATGATTCTGTGATTCTCTAAGCATGTTGCATTCATGATTCCACTTCAGCTAAGATTCTGCATATGGTATCTTTAATAAGTGGAGCCTTGGGGCCAAGTTTTTCCTCTGATAAACTTTTTTTTTTTTTTTTTCCTTTCTCTTTTTTCTGTTTTTTTTTTTTTTTTATTATTATTATTTTCCATTCAATTTATATTCTGCCAGGCATGGAGATGAAGTTTTCTTCAGGCTTGTATCTGAATGTCCATCAGTACAGTAGACAAATCTTGTCATAGGAAAGGGAGATAGCAGAGTAGGTCAGATACTCAAGAATTGTTTTCAGGGAGCATCTGAGAAACATTTACATTAATCATTCTTCCTTGCAAAATAATTTTTGTTTCATTGCAGCCTGTGCTTTCCCTTCTATCCTTGCCTTCACTACTGATTCCATTGAGATCTGATTAGTGGTGAGTGGAAACTTAGTCCACACAGCAGTTGTGCCTGAGCTTCAGCTTGTAGCATCAAGGGTAAGACACGAGAAAAGCATGTTTGACTATTTGTGAGGTGTTGGGACCTAATTCACAGAAAGAATTGCTGAAGCCCAAACCAAACCAAAACTGACACATTTTCTGATTTGCATTAACTGTTAATTTGTGTGCTCTTAGCCTGTAGTGAGTAGAGTGAGAATCAGAATTGATCTAACTGTCCTTTCTTGCTTGCAGTAATGCAGAGCTGAAGTATTTGATTATTTACAGGGCTCTTCTGAACATCACAGAAGTTCTCCCCATTTACAGTGAGATAGCCTTTCTGTGGCCAGCTGTAGTTAACTTAGCAGCAATACAGCAACAGTGGCAATAGAACATAGTGGACAAACATTTAAGCTCTTATTCAGCAAGTGTTTAAGAAAGTTTTGCTGTACTAATGATGAGTTCTTTGTGATTTCAGTCAGATATTTATTTTCAAGCTACTGCTGCAGTAAGGGGATCATGTCATAGCAGTTCTAAGGAAATGAGTTCAAGTTCTCCTCAAGCACCGATGGCTTATGAAATCCCAGCATGTCCTCTTTCTTCTTCAGAAGGTAACATGGGTTGCTTGAAGCTTTGATTCTTATCTTTAGTAAAATGAAATCAATCAGTTAAAAGATTTTGTTTTCATGGCTGAAAGTCTGGAAGATGGAAACCTTATCCAGAGATCTGAAACACCTGGCTGAGCTTTTGTCCCATAGTATCTTCTGAATGCACAGCAGCACTGTTTTGAAGAAATCATGTCTGTAGGAGGGGAAGAATTAAGCTTCACTACCTTAATGAGTCTTTGGCAATATGGCCAAGACTATCAAGCAAAAAGAGGTCTAAAACTGTGGGAAAACTTTCAGACTTCATGTATGCCATTCCTTTCATTTATGAACAGCTAAACTATCGATAGCTAATTAAACTAATGCAAGCTAAGGGCAAGAAGTATTTCTAGTCTCAAAAGAGTTAATACATTTAAAGTTAATAAATGCACAGTAAATTTGGTGTAACGTTGTCCTGGTTTCAGTTAGAACAGAGTTAATTTTCTTCCTAGTAGCTAGTGGAATGCTGTGTTTTGGCTTAGGATGAGAAGAGTGCTGATAACACCCCAATGTTTTAATTGTTGCAGAGCAGTGCCTATACTAAGCCAAGGACATCTCAGCTTCTTGCTCTGTCCTGCCAATGGGCAGGCTGGGGGTGCAGTAAGAGCTGGGAGGGGACAAACCCAGGACAGGTGACCCAAACTAGCCAAAGGGGTATTCCATACCATCTGACGTCATGCTAAACAATATATAGGGGTGGCTAGCCGGGGGGAGGGGGCCGGACTGCTCGGGGTTAGGCTGGGCATCGGTCAGCGGGTGGTGAGCAATTGCATTGTGCATCACTTGTTTGTACATATTATTAGTAGCAGTACTATTATCACAATTGTATTATTATTATTATTATTATTGTTATTATTATTATTTTTTCCTGTCTTATTAAACTGTCTTTATCTCAACTCACGGGCTTCACTTTCCATTTCTCTCCCCCGTCCCAGAAAGGGAGGGGGGAGGGTGAGCGAACGGCTGCGTGGTGTTTAGCTGCCGGCCGGGTTAAACCACGACAGTCTTTTTGGCGCCCAACATGGGGCTCGAACCCACGAGATAACGCTTCAGTACCGACCACCTCCGAAGCAGATCGAACTCCTTCATATGCTGCCAATATCTCCTTTTCAGTTGGAGTATAGCGGGCCTCGGATCCTCTGTATCCCCGACTCCAAAACCCCAGGGGCCGACCTCGAGTTTCCCCAGGTTCTTTCTGCCAGAGGCTCCAGGTGGGGCCGTTCTCCCCGGCTGCGGTGTAGAGCACATTCTTTACATCTGGTCCTGTTCGAACTGGCCCAAGGGCTACTGCATGGACTATTTCCTGCTTGATTTGTTCAAAGGCTTGTCGTTGCTCAGGGCCCCATTCAAACTCATTCTTCTTACGGGTTACTTGGTAGAGCGGGTTTACAATCAGACTGTAATTTGGGATGTGCATTCTCCAAAACCCCACAACACCTAGGAAAGTCTGTGTTTCTTTTTTGCTAGTTGGTGGAGACATAGCTGTTCTTTTGTTGATCACATCCATTGGGTTCTGACGACGTCCATCTTGCCATTTTATTCCTAAAAACTGGATCTCTCGTGCAGGTCCTTTGACTTTATTTTGTTTTATGGCAAAACCGGCTTTCAGAAGGATTTGGACTATTTTCTTCCCTTTCTCAAAAACTTCCTCTGCTGTGTCACCCCACACAATAATGTCATCGATGTACTGCAGGTGTTCAGGAGCTTCCCCCTGCTCTAGCGCAGACTGGATCAGCCCATGGCAAATGGTAGGGCTGTGCTTCCACCCCTGGGGCAGTCGATTCCAAGTATATTGGACTCCCCTCCAAGTGAAAGCAAATTGTGGCCTGCACTCTGCTGCTAGAGGGATGGAGAAAAATGCATTAGCGATATCAATTGTGGCGTACCACTTGGCTGCCTTCGATTCAAGTTCGTACTGAAGTTCCAGCATGTCCGGCACTGCAGCACTCAGTGGTGGCGTGACTTCGTTCAGGCCACGATAGTCCACTGTTAGTCTCCACTCGCCATTAGACTTTCGCACTGGCCATATGGGACTATTGAAAGGTGAATGAGTCTTGCTGATCACTCCTTGGCTCTCCAATTGACGAATTAGCTTATGGATGGGAATCAGGGAGTCTCGGTTAGTGCAATATTGCCGCCGGTGCACAGTTGTGGTAGCGATTGGCACTTGCTGTTCTTCGACCCTCAGCAACCCCACAACAGAGGGGTCCTCTGAGAGACCAGACAAGGTAGATAATTGTTTAATACCCTCTGTCTCTAAGGCAGCTATACCAAAAGCCCACCGGAACCCCTTTGGGTCCTTGAAATATCCTCTTCTAAGATAGTCTATGCCAAGGATACATGGAGCATCCGGGCCAGTCACAATGTGGTGCTTTTCCCACTCGTTCCCAGTCAGACTCACTTCAGCCTCCAATACAGTCAACTGCTGAGATCCCCCTGTCACTCCACAAATATAAATGGGCTCTGGCCCTTTATAGCTCGATGGCATTATAGTACATTGTGCACCGGTGTCTACTAGAGCCTTATACTTCTGTGCGTCTGATGTGCCAGGCCATCGAATCCACACAGTCCAATAAACTCGATTATCCCTTTCCTCCCCCTGGCTGGAGGCAGGGCCTCCCTAATCCTGGTCAGAATCTTCTTCATTTCTGTGTTTGAAGGACTGTCTGCTGGAAGTTGGAGCAGCAAACTTTTCAGAGAATCCCTTTTTCCCGATTGTTTTCTTTTTCAACTCACGTACCCGTGCCTCTAGGGTCGCAGTAGATTTTCCATCCCATTTTCTCATGTCCTCTCCGTGGTCTCGTAAGTAAAACCACAGGGTGGCACGGGGTGAGTACCCACCATATCGTCTTCCTTGTGTGGATGAACGCCTACCCCTGATAGCTGAGACACTGCTCTGTACAGGTGCGGAGGAGAATAATCTCTCTTCAAGTTGGTGAACCTTTTCAGAAAGTTTCTCCCAAGTGTTCTCTTTTGGTCGGTGGACACTGGTTGGTTCAGGTGGGGAGGAAGATAGATTCTCCTTAAGTTGGTGGAACTCTTCAGAAAGTTTCTCCACAGCTGAGACGCAGGCCTGTAAGGAAGAGGAGAGACTTTCTTCGTACTGCCGGAGTTGTTTCGCCACTTCATCCACTGTGGGTTCCTCATCCTCTTTCCAGGCCATTATTGCCAATGAGCTAGCATATGATGATGGTGCACTCCGTACAAACTTCCGCCACATGGGTCGTGTACACCTGACTTCATCTGGATCTTTGGATGTTTGTCTGAGGTCTGGATCCTCATAAATCACTTCCCGTACGGCTAATTCTCTCAGGTACTGGATTCCCTTCTCCATAGTGGTCCACTTGCCTGGTAGACATAAAAGTTCTTCCTTGAAGGGATATCTTTCCCTCACAGCTGAGAGGAGACGCCTCCAGAGGCTGTGAGATTGTGCTTCATCTGCAATTGCTTTGTCAATGCCTGCGTCTCTAGCAAGGGATCCTAGTCGCTTGGCTTCCCTGCCATCTAATTCCACACAATTGGCTCCAGTGTCCCAGCATCGGAGCAGCCAGGTGACAAGCTGCTCACCTATACAGCGACCAAAATCTTTTCGCACATCTCGTAACTCACGCTCGTTTAGGCTTCGGGTAGTTACTGTTGATTTTTCGGCATCCTCATCTTCCTCCTCCTGAATCCTTGATGGCCCAGCATCATCATCGTCGTCTCTACACTTAGATTTGGCAGAAGACTCTCTGCGTTCTAAACGACCTGAATCTCTATACCATTTTTTCACCTTCTCTACAGGGGCAGCTTGCACTGCTACAGCTCGTTTCTCTGACCCTATTAAAGGGTCTGCTACAGGGGTTGGAATACCCTCTGCAGGGTCAACTTGCACTGCTACAGCTCATTTCTCTGACACAGCCACAGGAGCTGGGGCGGCTGTAGGAACCAGAGCTGGAACTGGAGCTGGAGCAGGTGCAGGAGCTGGAGCTGGAGCAGCTGCAGGAGCTGGAACTGGAGCGGCCTCAGGAGCTGGAACTGGAGCGGCTGCAGGAGCTGGAACTGGAGTGGCCTCAGGAGCTGGAACTGGAGCAGCTACAGGAGCTGGAACTGGAGCAGCTACAGGAGCTGGAACTGGAGTGGCTGCAGGAGCTGGAACTGGAGCGGCTGCAGGAGCTGGAACTGGAGCAGCTACAGGAGCTGGAACTGGAGCAGCTACAGGAGCTGGAACTGGAGCGGCCTCAGGAGCTGGAACTGGAGCGGCTGCAGGAGCTGGAACTGGAGTGGCTGCAGAGTCCACCGTAGGGGTCACAGTGGCCGTTGGATCTGTCACGGGACTTGGAGTGGCCGCAGGGTCTGTCACTAAGTTGATAGCAGTATCCATGGCATCTCGATAGGCATAAGCCAGGCCCCAGCACGTTACAATGATTTGCGTTACTTTGGAACTGCCAGAGTCATCACACCTTTTTTTCAAGCATTCTGCCAGTTTTTGAGGATTTTGCAGTTGTTCAGGGGTGAATTTCCAAAACACTGGGGGTGCCAACTGCTCTAGATGCCTGCCCATTTCCTCCCATACTCCCTGCCACCCACAACTATACTGCCTCCGGGCAGATCTCCGGATGAGCTTCCTAAGTAGTTGTTTAACTTTAAGCAGAATCTGAAGTGCATTCAGGAGGCAGAACAACAAGACTACGCTGGTCTGAGTATCCCAAGGATATTCAATATCTTGGAGAGCTATTGTAACAAGCTCGGAGGATAAGAGGGTGGTGAAGGAGGAAGGGAGAGTGATCAAGGAGGATACAGGGGTGGTGAAGGAGAAAAAGAGAGTGATCAAGTAAGAAAAAATATCTTCCCCTTTCCCCTCCACAGATTGACTCCCTAATGAAAAAAGGCAACAGATATAATTACTAATAGTTTCCAAAATACAGTTTCCAAAGTATATAGTCGAAGATGTTACTGAGTACAAATACCAAGTTAGAGTCATGACCAGATATTTCATCATCTCATAAGCCACTGATACGACACACAGTACCATAATAGTCTGAAACCAAGGCCCAGAGAGGATAAACAACATGACAGAGAGCACATACGGAAAATAACGTGCTATAATACTCAATTTGGAAAACAGGCGCAGCAGAGTTGAGATTAAAGCAATCAGCATTATGACAGGTGACTATTAAGCAGGTCTAATACTTATACCAATTTTAGTTTAACACACTCTGGTCAGATCTGCTTCGGAGGTGGTCGGTACTGAAGCGCAGCTCCTCCTAGCACCCCGATTGCCGGTACTAGGCTGGATGTTCAAGGGAAGGGTCTCCTCTACGCATCATGCAACTGATGCTACATGGAGCAAGTGGGTTGCACTGATTACTCAGCGGGCTCGAATAGGAAACCCCAGTCGCCCAGGAATATTGGAAGTGATTATGGACTGGCCAGAAGGCAAATACTTTGGGATATCATCAGAGGAGGAGGTGGGTCGTGCTGAAGAAGCCCCACTGTACAACCAGTTACCAGAGAATGAGAAGAAATATGCCCTGTTCACTGATGGGTCCTGTCGTATTGTGGGGAAGCATCGGAGATGGAAGGCTGCTGTATGGAGTCCTACACGACGAGTTGCAGAAGCTGCTGAGGGAGAAGGTGAATCGAGCCAATTTGCAGAAGTGAAGGCCATTCAGCTGGCTTTAGACATTGCTGAACGAGAAAAATGGCCAGTTCTCTATCTCTACACCGATTCATGGATGGTAGCAAATGCCCTGTGGGGATGGTTACAGCAATGGAAGCAAAACAATTGGCAGCGCAGGGGCAAACCCATCTGGGCTGCTGCATTGTGGCAAGATATTGCTGCTCGGGTAGAGAACCTGACTGTAAAGCTACGCCACGTCGATGCTCATGTGCCCAAGAATCGGGCTACTGAAGAACATCAAAACAACCAGCAGGTGGATCAGGCTGCTAAGATTGAAGTAGCTCAGGTGGACCTGGATTGGCAGCATAAAGGTGAATTATTTATAGCCTGATGGGCCCATGACACCTCAGGCCATCAGGGTAGAGATGCAACATACAGATGGGCTCGTGATCGAGGGGTGGACCTGACCATGGACGCTATAGCACAGGTTATTCATGACTGTGAAACATGTGCTGCAATCAAGCAAGCCAAACGGTCAAAGCCTCTTTGGTATGGAGGACGATGGCTGAAATATAAATATGGAGAGGCCTGGCAGATTGATTACATCACACTCCCTCAAACTCGCAATGGCAAGCGCCATGTACTTACGATGGTGGAAGCAACCACCGGATGGCTGGAAACATATCCTGTGCCTCATGCCACCGCCCGGAACACTATCCTGGGCCTTGAAAAGCAAGTCCTATGGCGACATGGTACCCCAGAAAGAATAGAGTCAGACAATGGGACTCATTTCCGAAACAACCTTATAGACACTTGGGCCAAGGAGCATGGTATTGAGTGGGTGTATCACATCCCCTATCATGCACCAGCCTCCGGGAAAGTTGAACGATACAACGGACTGTTCAAGACTACCTTGAAAGCAATGGGCGCTGGGACATTCAAAAATTGGGATACGCATTTGGCAAAAGCCACCTGGTTAGTCAATACTAGGGGATCTGCCAACCGAGCTGGACCTGCCCAATCAAACTTATTACGTACTGTAGATGGGGATAAAGTTCCTGTAGTGCATGTAAGAAATATGCTGGGTAAAACAGTCTGGGCTACTCCTGCCTCAGGAAAAGGCAAACCTATTCGTGGAATTGTTTTCGCTCAGGGACCTGGACACACTTGGTGGATGATGCAAAAGAACGGAGAGGTCCGGTGTGTACCTCAAGGGGATTTAATACTGGGTGAGAATAGCCCATGAACTGAATTGTACCATGTTAATTACTATGTAATACTGTATGTTATCACTACCATGACTACTATAGGTGATTAATTAGAATGTATAAAAAGAGCGTAACCTGAGCATGACATAAATGGTATGGAATAAGGGGTGGATAGATGTCCTGGTTTCAGTTAGAACAGAGTTAATTTTCTTCCTAGTAGCTAGTGGAATGCTGTGTTTTGGCTTAGGATGAGAAGAGTGCTGATAACACCCCGATGTTTTAATTGTTGCAGAGCAGTGCTTATACTAAGCCAAGGACATCTCAGCTTCTTGCTCTGTCCTGCCAATGGGCAGGCTGGGGGCGCAGTAAGAGCTGGGAGGGGACAAACCCAGGACAGGTGACCCAAACTAGCCAAAGGGGTATTCCATACCATCTGACGTCATGCTAAACAATATATAGGGGTGGCTAGCCGGGGGGAGGGGGCCGGACTGCTCGGGGTTAGGCTGGGCATCGGTCAGCGGGTGGTGAGCAATTGCATTGTGCATCACTTGTTTGTACATATTATTAGTAGTAGTACTATTATCACAATTGTATTATTATTATTATTATTGTTATTATTATTATTTTTTCCTGTCTTATTAAACTGTCTTTATCTCAACTCACGGGCTTCACTTTCCATTTCTCTCCCCCGTCCCAGAAAGGGAGGGGGGAGGGTGAGCGAACGGCTGCGTGGTGTTTAGCTGCCGGCCGGGTTAAACCACGACAGTCTTTTTGGCGCCCAACGTGGGGCACGAAAGGTTGAGATAACGGCAGATCTGACCAGAGTGTGTTAAACTAAAATTGGTATAAGTATTAGACCTGCTTAATAGTCACCTGTCATAATGCTGATTGCTTTAATCTCAACTCTGCTGCGCCTGTTTTCCAAATTGAGTATTATAGCACGTTATTTTCCGTATGTGCTCTCTGTCATGTTGTTTATCCTCTCTGGGCCCTGGTTTCAGACCATTATGGTACTGTGTGTCGTATCAGTGGCTTATGAGATGATGAAATATCTGGTCATGACTCTAACTTGGTATTTGTACTCAGTAACATCTTCGACTATATACTTGGAATCGACTGCCCCAGGGGTGGAAGCACAGCCCTACCATTTGCCATGGGCTGATCCAGTCTGCGCTAGCGCAGGGGAAAACCCATCTGGGCTGCTGCATTGTGGCAAGATATTGCTGCTCGGGTAGAGAACCTGGCTGTAAAGGTACGCCACGTCGATGCTCATGTGCCTAAGAATCGGGCTACTGAAGAACATCAAAACAACCAGCAGGTGGATCAGGCTGCTAAGATTGAAGTAGCTCAGGTGGACCTGGATTGGCAACATAAAGGTGAATTATTTATAGCCCGATGGGCCCATGACACCTCAGGCCATCAGGGTAGAGATGCAACATACAGATGGGCTCGTGATCAAGGGGTGGACCTGACCATGGATGCCATAGCACAGGTTATTCATGACTGTGAAACATGTGCTGCAATCAAGCAAGCCAAACGGTCAAAGCCTCTTTGGTATGGAGGACGATGGCTGAAATATAAATATGGAGAGGCCTGGCAGATTGATTACATCACACTCCCTCAAACTCGCAATGGCAAGCGCCATGTACTTACGATGGTGGAAGCAACCACCGGATGGCTGGAAACATATCCTGTGCCTCATGCCACCGCCCGGAACACTATCCTGGGCCTTGAAAAGCAAGTCCTATGGCGACATGGTACCCCAGAAAGAATAGAGTCAGACAATGGGACTCATTTCCGAAACAACCTTATAGACACTTGGGCCAAGGAGCATGGTATTGAGTGGGTGTATCACATCCCCTATCATGCACCAGCCTCCGGGAAAGTTGAACGATACAACGGACTGTTCAAGACTACCTTGAAAGCAATGGGCGCTGGGACATTCAAAAATTGGGATACGCATTTGGCAAAAGCACCTGGTTAGTCAATATTAGGGGATCTGCCAACCGAGCTGGACCTGCCCAATCAAACTTATTACGTACTGTAGATGGGGATAAAGTTCCTGTAGTGCATGTAAGAAATATGCTGGGTAAAACAGTCTGGGCTACTCCTGCCTCAGGAAAAGGCAAACCTATTCGTGGAATTGTTTTCGCTCAGGGACCTGGACACACTTGGTGGATGATGCAAAAGAACGGAGAGGTCCGGTGTGTACCTCAAGGGGATTTAATACTGGGTGAGAATAGCCCATGAACTGAATTGTACCATGTTAATTACTATGTAATACTGTATGTTATCACTACCATGACTACTATAGGTGATTAATTAGAATGTATAAAAAGAGTGTAACCTGAGCATGACATAAATGGTATGGAATAAGGGGTGGATAGATGTCCTGGTTTCAGTTAGAACAGAGTTAATTTTCTTCCTAGTAGCTAGTGGAATGCTGTGTTTTGGCTTAGGATGAGAAGAGTGCTGATAACACCCCGATGTTTTAATTGTTGCAGAGCAGTGCTTATACTAAGCCAAGGACATCTCAGCTTCTTGCTCTGTCCTGCCAATGGGCAGGCTGGGGGTGCAGTAAGAGCTGGGAGGGGACAAACCCAGGACAGGTGACCCAAACTAGCCAAAGGGGTATTCCATACCATCTGACGTCATGCTAAACAATATATAGGGGTGGCTAGCCGGGGGGAGGGGGCCGGACTGCTCGGGGTTAGGCTGGGCATCGGTCAGCGGGTGGTGAGCAATTGCATTGTGCATCACTTGTTTGTACATATTATTAGTAGTAGTACTATTATCACAATTGTATCATTATTATTATTATTATTATTAATGTTATGATTTTTTTTTTTCCTGTCTTATTAAACTGTCTTTATCTCAACTCACTTTCCATTTCTCTCCCCCGTCCCAGAAAGGGAGGGGGGAGGGTGAGCGAACGGCTGCATGGTGTTTAGCTGCCGGCCAGGTTAAACCACGACAAGCCCCTTGGGGTGTCATAACCTAGCTACCCCTGGTCAGCCAACAGTGTGGTGGCCAAGCCGCCTTCAGACACTGCAGGGGATGCAGATTGGATATTGGGACACCTCAGCTTGTGAATAACCAGCTCTGTCTGTGGGGCATCCTCCTGGGCTGCGTGCTGCTCTCCAGAAGGATGCAGGACAGCTGGAGTGAAGCCTCTGCACCTCTGGCTAGGAGGGAAGAGCTGAGAACTTGCTCACAACCCACAGACAAGGTGAGGCTTCTGTCCAGCTGCACTGGGACTGGGACTTCTCTGCTCTCAGCTGTCTCCGGTTTCTTCTCAGGGAAACAGCACAGTGGGATGGTCCTACAGCTCTCAGAGAGCTGACAGGGCAGCTGAGAACACTGGTGTTCAGCAGTGGCATCTGCAGCTCTGCTCTGCATTCAGATGAGCTGTTTGCAACAGTACTGCAAATCTCATTGACCTGACAAGGGGACTGAACTAGAGTTTCCCCCATGTGTCTGCCTCCCTCCTGCTGCACAGCAGGAAGGACTCCTCTGCAGCCCACAGCAGCCCCTGCTCCCAGTGCCACTCTCAGCCAGCACCAGCTGCAGCTCAAGCAAGAGAGATGCAGAAAGGTTCAGCTGCATAGACAGGGGTTGGGCAGGGTGGTGCTCCAAAACTTGCAATATGTTTTCCTCAGAGAAGCCTCTTCTAACTTTGTTCTCCCTTCTCGTCTTCAGCAGACAACCGTGTCCAGAGTCAGCAAATGCCCAATGTCAGCTCTGTGAGCGAGTTCCTCCTGCTGGCATTCGCAGACACGCACGAGCTGCAGCTCCTGCACTTCGCGCTCTTCCTGGGCATCTACCTGGCTGCCCTCCTGGGCAACGGCCTCATCCTCAGCGCCGTAGCCTGCCACCACTGCCTCCACACCCCCATGTGCTTCTTCCTCCTCAACCTCGCCCTCCTCGATGTGGGCTGCATCTCCACCACTCTGTCCAAAGCCATGGCCAATGCCCTCTGGGACACCAGGGCCATCTCCTATCAAGGATGTGCTGCTCAAATTCTCTTTTTTGTCTTCTTTGGATCAGAGTATTCAATTCTAACTATCATGGCCTACGACCGCTACGTTGCCATCTGCAAGCCCCTGTACTACGGGAGCCTCGTGGGCAGCAGAGCTTGTGCCCAGATGGCAGCAGCTGCCTGGGGCAGTGGCTTTCTCACTGCTGTCCTGCACACGGCCAACACATTTTCCCTGCCCCTCTGCCAAGGCAATGCTGTGGACCAGTTCTTCTGTGAAATCCCCCACATCCTCAAGCTCTCCTGCTCAGATGCCTACCTCAGGGAAGTTGGGGCACTTGTGTTTAGTGTTTCTTTAGGCTGTGGTTGTTTTGTTTTTATTGTGGTGTCCTATGTGCAGATCTTCAGGGCAGTGCTGAGGATGCCCTCTTCCCAGGGCCGGCACAAAGCCTTTTCCACGTGCCTCCCTCACCTGGCTGTGGTCTCCCTGTTTGTCAGCACTGCCATATTTGCCTACCTGAAGCCTCCCTCCATCTCTTCCCCATCTCTGGACCTGGTGTTGGCATTTCTGTACTCAGTGGTACGTCCAGCACTGAATCCCCTCATCTACAGCATGAGGAATAAGGAGCTCAAGGAGGCACTGAGGATGTTATTGCAATATTCAGTATTTCAACGAGGATCCAATCTTCTGCATGTGACTCCCTGAAGTATACCTGGACAAGGCAGAAACATTTTTGTTCCTATATTTCAAAAGCTGTTCATTCTTTTCAATACTATTCCCATATGCTAAATATTTCTTTATACTTTTATTTTATAAATTTAATATATTTTTCTTCTTTCACAGAATTTCACAGAATTTCTAGGTTGGAAGAGACCTCAAGATCATCAAGTCCAACCTCTAACCTAACACTAACAATCCCCACTAAACCATATCCCTAAGCTCTACATCTAAACGTCTTTTAAAGACTTCCAGGGATGGTGAATCCACCACTTCCCTGGGCAGCCTGTTCCAGTGCCTAACAACCCTTTCAGTAACAAAGTTCTTCCTAACATCTAACCTAAAACTCCCCTGGCGCAACTTAAGCCCATTCCCCCTCGTCCTGTCACCAGGCACGTGGGAAAACAGGCCAACCCCCACCTCACTACAGCCTCCTTTAAGGTATCTGTAGAGAGCGATAAGGTCGCCCCTGAGCCTCCTCTTCTCCAGGCTGAACAAGCCCAGCTCCCTCAGCCGCTCCTCGTAGGCCTTGTTCTCCAGGCCCCTCACCAGCTTGATCGCCCTTCTCTGGACACGCTCAAGCACCTCGATGTCCTTCTTATAGCGAGGGGCCCAAAACGGAACACAGTACTCGAGGTGCGGCCTCAGCAGAGCTGAGTACAGGGGGACGATCACCTCCCTAGCCCTGCTGGCCACACTGTTTCTGATACAAGCCAGGATGCCGTTGGCCTTCTTGGCCACCTGAGCACACTGCTGGCTCATATTCAGCCGACTATCCACCATCACTCCCAGGTCCTTCTCTGCCTGGCAGCTCTCCAACCACTCATCTCCCAGCCTGTAGCTCTGCTTGGGATTGTTGTGCCCCAGGTGCAGGACCCGGCACTTGGCCTTGTTGAACTTCATGCAGTTGACCTCAGCCCATCGGTGCAGCCTATCCAGATCCTCCTGCAGAGCCTTCCTACCCTCGAGCAGATCGACACACGCACCTAACTTGGTGTCATCTGTAAACTTACTGAGGGTGCACTCAATGCCCTCGTCCAGATCATTGATGAAGATATTAAAGAGGACCGGCCCCAGCACCGAGCCCTGGGGAACGCCACTAGTGACTGGCCTCCAACTGGACTTGGCTCCATTCACCACAACTCTTTGGGCCTGGCTATCCAGCCAGTTTCTAACCCAACGAAGCGTGCACCAGTCCAAGCCAAGAGCAGCCAGTTTCTTGAGGAGAATGCTGTGGGAGACGGTGTCAAAAGCCTTGCTGAAGTCAAGGTAGACCACATCCACAGCCTTCCCCTCGTCCACCCAGCGCTTCACTTTGTCATAGAAGGAGATCAGGTTCGTCAAGCAGGACCTGCCTTTCATAAACCCATGCTGACTGGGCCTGATCGCCTGCTTGCCCTTCAAGTGACGCATGATGACTCCCAAGAGGATCTGCTCCATGAGCTTCCCTGGTACTGAGGTCAAACTGACAGGCCTATAGTTTCCCGGGTCTGCCCTCCGGCCCTTCTTGTAGATGGGCGTCACATTTGTTAGCCGCCAGTCAGCTGGGACCTCCCCCAATAGCCAGGACTGCTGGTAAATGATGGATAGTGGCTTGGCCAGCTCCTCTGCCAGTTCTCTTAGTACCCTTGGGTGGCTCCCATCCGGCCCCATCGACTTGTGCACATCCAAGTGCCGTAGCAGGTCACCAACCAGTTCTTCGTGGATGGTGAGGGACACATCCTGCTCCCCATCCCCTTCCACCAGCTCAGGGTACTGGGTATCCAGAGAACAACCGGTATTGCCGCTAAAGACTGAGGCGAAGAAGGCATTAAGCACCTCCGCCTTTTCCTCATCTCTTGTAACTAAGTTTCCCCCCGCATCCAGTAAAGGATGGAGATTCTCCTTAGTCCTCCTTTTTGTGTTGATGTATTTATAAAAACATTTTTTGTTATCTTTAACGGCAGTAGCCAGATTGAGCTCCAGATGAGCTTTGGCCTTCCTAATTTTGTCCCTGCACAGCCTCGCAACATCCTTATAGTCCTCCCTAGTGGCCTGCCCACTTTTCCAAAGATTATAAACCCTCTTTTTTCTCCTAAGCTCAAGCCACAGTTCTCTGTTGAGCCAGGCTGGTCTTCTTCCCCGCTGGCTCATCTTTGGGCACATGGGGACAGACCGCTCCTGCGCCATTAGGATTTCCCTCTTGAAGAGCGCCCAGCCTTCCTGGACCCCTCTGTCCTTCAGAACCGCCTCCCAAGGAACTCCACCAACTAGTGTCCTGAGCAGCCCAAAGTCAGCCCTCCGAAAGTCCAATACAGTGGTTTTACTGGTCCCCTTCCTGGCCTCGCCAAGAATAGTGAACTCCACCATTTCGTGGTCACTCTGCCCAAGACAGCTCCCGACAATCACATCCTCCACCAGTCCTTCTCTGTTTGTGAAGAGCAGGTCTAGCGGGGCACCACCCCTGGTAGGTTCACTAATCAGCTGCGTCAGGAAGCTATCTTCCACGCTCTCCAGAAACCTCCTAGCCTGCTTTCTCTGGGCTGTGTTGTGCTTCCAGGATATGTCAGGGAAGTTGAAGTCTCCCACGAGTACAAGCGCTGAAGATTTCGCAACTTCTGTCAGCTGCCTGTAGAACTCCTCGTCCGTCTCCTCATCCTGGTTCGGCGGTCTATAGCAGACCCCGACCAGGACACTAGCCTTGTTGTCCCTGCCGATCCTAACCCAAAGGGACTCGACCTTGTCATTCCTAGCCTCGAGTTCTACAACCTCGAAAGACTCTCTAATATAGAGAGCCACACCGCCACCCCTTCTGTGCTGCCTGTCCCTTCTGAAGAGCTTATAGCCAGGCATTGCAGCACTCCCGTCATGAGACTGGTCCCACCATGTCTCCGTGATGGCAACCAAGTCGTAGCCTGCCCACTGCATAATGGCTTCCAGCTCCTCCTGCTTGTTACCCATGCTGCGTGCATTGGTGTAGATGCACTTCAGCTGGGCCTTTACCTTATCCTCTGGCCTTGCCATTGTTCCCCCTGGCACAGTCCCAACAATCCTTGCTTCAGCCCCATCCCCCTTCTTACCTAGTTTAAAGCCCTCTCAATGAGCCCCGCCAGCTCCTGGCCCAGGATCCTTTTTCCCCTAAAGGATAGGGACCCGTCTACGGCCATCAGGCCAGGTGCTGAGTAAAGTGCCCCATGGTCGAAAAACCCTAGATTTCTGCGTTGGCACCAGCCCCGGAGCCACGTGTTTAACAGGTGGGCTTTCCGTGTCCTCTCCGTACCCCTCCCTGCCACCATAGGGATGGATGAAAACACCACCTGCACTCCCGCTCCATCCACTAACCATCCCAGCCCCCTAAAGTCTCTTTTTATAGCCCTCAGGCTTCTTTCTTCAATGTTGTCACTGACCGCCTGGACTATCAAAAGAGGATAATAATCAGAGGGGCGTACCAGGTTGGGAAGCTTCCTGGCAACATCCCTGACCCTGGCCCCAGGGAGGCAGCAGACTTCCCTGCGGGTAGGGTCAGGCCAACAAATAGGGCCCTCTGTTCCCCTAAGAATAGAGTCTCCAACAACAATAACCCTCCTGTCTTTCTTGGTGGAGGCAGTCCTGAGGCGTGGAGTCGACCTCCTCGCCCTAGGCATCCTCCTGGGAACACTTGCTACCTCTTCCTCAGCTACTGGTCTCTCGAGCTCCAGGGCCTCAAACCTGTTGCGTAAGGGCACCTGGGAAGGTGGGGCCGGAAGGGGAGGGCATCGCCTGCGATGTCGAGCAGGGACCTGTTTCCATTCCTCCTCAATTCTTAGGTCCCCTCCCTCTGCCCGACAGCGACAGGGCAGGGGGTCCACCCCCATTTGGGATGTCTCACCCCGGTACCTCTCCTTGAGGCCCTGCAGGGAGTTACTCCACAAGTCTATCTCCCGCTCACACTCCCTGATGGCCCTCAACCTCTCCACTTCCTCCTTGAGCTCCGCCACCATGCGGACCAGGTCATCCACCTGCTCGCACCTCACGCACGCAGTTTCTCTGCCTCCCGCCGATGGCAGCAACAGGCTCAGACACTCCCTGCATCCGGTGACCTGAACCGCTGCATTCTTATTGTTATTATATGGTTTGGGTTGGAAGGGATCTTAAAGATCCTCTTATTCCAACCATCCTCCTACTAGACCTGGTTGCTCAAAACTCATTCCAGCCTGCCCTTGAACACTTCAGGGATGGGACGTTCACAGCTTTTCCAGGAAACCTGTTCCAGTGCCTCACCATCCTCAGAGGAAAGAATTTCTTCCATATATCTAATTTAAACCTGCCCTCTTCTAGTTTAAAGTCATTACTCCTTGTCCTATCACTACACCCCCAAACAAAGACTGTCTCCCCAGATGTCCTGTAGGTCCTCTCTAAGCACTGGAAGGTTGCTCTAAGGTTTCTCCGATGCTGAGTAGTACCAGTTCTCTCAGCACGCCTTCAGAGCAGAGGTGCTCCAGCCCCTTGATCACCTTCGTGGCCCTCCTCTGGGCCTCTTCAAATAATTCCATGTACTCTAAGTGCCGCGTTAAACCACAGCAGTCTTTTTGGCACCCAGTGTGGGGCACAAAGGGTTGAGATAAGGACAGATCTTACCACAGAGTGCTAACGTTAAAATTTTATAAGCATTAGACCTGTTTAATAGTTGCTGGTCACAAGGTCGACATTTTGGATCTCAGGTCTGTTGGGCTTGTTTTCAGAAATGTGTTGTATAGCACATTACTTACTGCATGTGTTCCCATTGTGCTCTTTATCATTTCTGGGTCTGGTTTAAAGTTATTTTGCTATGTTGTGTAACACTGGCTTATGAGTCAGGAAAATTACTGGTCATGTGACAAATCTGTTCTTTGTACTGAGCATTGCCTCCATACCTCATACCTCCATACCTCAGGAACCATCACTCAGAAACTATTAAGAATTACGCTCTTCACCTTTCTGCTTTAGGAAGCGAAAATGGGGAGAGAATAGGGAGGGACATTTCTCCAATTCTTCACTATCTCCTTCACCTCCCCCTTCTCCTCTAGGCTAATTACACTAGCTCTACAAAGCTTAGAATATCCATGGGATGGTCCTACTGTGATGTCTCCTGAATGTGTTTCAACTTTTGTTTAAGGATAAACAACTCTTGAAGAATGCCCTCCAGAGACCTGCCCCAAGGCAGGAGAGTTAGGAGTGGTAGGGAGCATGGGAGGATCTGGGCAGGAACCTAGAGCAGTGGGCACCTCCAGTGCTTTGGAACTTCCCCCCCTGAGCACGTGCAGAATCCTTAAAAACTGCAGAAGTGCTTGAAAAGGAGGGGTTATCACCTTGGCAATTCCAAAGGGACACAAATCCCTGGAATGTGCTGGGACTTGGTCTGTGCTTACTGAGCCTCAGTCAGTGCCACTCCAAGCCCTGGGACAGGCCCTGCAGCTACTCCAACACCTCTGACATGTCCTGCAGCCACTCCAGCCCTAGGACAGGCCCCAGGTATAGTCTGGGGACTAGACCAGACCCCCCAGGTCTGCTCTTGCTAGACCAGAGCACCAACCTGTGCCAGGATCCGTTGCCTCTACATGCAGGAGAAAACAATGGGTGTGAAAATCAGGCTCCTGAGAATGGAAAAGAACTACTGCCAACTGCTGCCCAGAAAAGAAAGGAGGGAGAGGAATGTTGATCTATGAAACCTTGACATAGACTTCCCCACCAGAGGGTACTTCAAAGATCCAAAAGGGTACAGGTGGGGTTTTAGGATAGCTGCCTTGGAGAGAGAGGACGTTAAAGAGCTGTCTACCTCGCCCGGTCCCCAGGAGAACCCTTCCATTTATGCAGTGGTTGAAGGTCAAAGAAGAGCAGGTGCAGATGGTTACCGCAATGTTCTACCAGTTGGGGACAGGCTGGACATCAGTCAGTAATGAGCAATTGCACCGTGCATAGCTTGCTTTGTACTTAACAATAATAGTAATAACAATAATTGCTATTATTATTATTTCTCTTCCCCTTCAGTCCTTTAAACTGCCCTTATCTCAACACATAAGCATTTGGGATGGGGGGGGGGGTGCAGGTTGGTGTGAGGCAACAGCTGTGTGGTGCTGAGCTGCCCGCTAGGTTAAAGCACATCATGTTTGACAACCACACTCTAACAGTACAAATAACATTTCGAAAAGCTATCTCCGATGTGTTCAGAGAAGGCCAGTCGGTGATGAATTCAGTCTGCTTTGAACACCACACCCGAGCAGAGAGCCTGCTGCCTTGGGGAGCTGTCAGCCCTGAGGCCCTGGGGACACCTCGAGGGAGCCCAAGGGCACAGAGCAAGCGATGCCATGGTCGGGTGCTGTGCTGCTGAGCTGGGCCGGGCTCCTGGGCCCAAGGGGAGCTCCTGGCAAGAGCTGCAGAGAGACAGCTGTGCCCAGGAGCAGCTCCTCTGCACAGCGCAGCAGGGCTGGGGGCTCTTACCGCAGCTGGCATGGGGACAGGACAGAAGGAGAGAGGGCTTGGAGGCACTGAGGAGCACAACAAGAGAGGGCAGCGTGTGGCAGGACACATCTGCAGGCTCCTGACACCGTGAGGCTCTGGCAGCAGGGCCATGCAGGGGGGGGTTGCCAGAGGGGTCTTCTACAGCTGGCACATCCGATGGCTGATAGCATCTGTCAGGGTGGGTCTCTCTGTTTCTCCAGAAACGAGTAGAAGTTGCTTTAGAGAATGGCATGTATGATTGGAGTTTTGAAAAGGAAGACTAAGGCAGCGGCTACCTGAAAGGCAAGACATTTTCTGTAGCCTGTGCTTGCAGATACCTGTGGTAGAGCGGAGGCTGGTTTCATGGTAATAGGTGGTCAGGTTTGTACTGCAGACTGAGACTCCTAGAGCATTGCAGTGGGGGATCAATATTTCATCAATGAACTTCATAAAGTCCCTACCCACACTTCAGCCCAGAAACTACTCCAACATCATCATTATGGTCCTGTCCGGTTTTATCCTAGCCGAACTTTTGGAGCTGCAAATCCTCCAGTGCCCTGTGCCCTGTCTTTCAGAGGTCTCTGCCGGCTTGAGGTGAGCACAGATCACCTGCAGTGAGCATCAGCTGCCTCTTCTGCGGGCAGAGCTGCAGCACAGGAGGGTCTGCTGAGTGTCCGTCTGTCCCTCCCTGGCCTTGCCTCCCCTGGCAGCAGCACGCTGGCATTCCTCCTGGCTTCTCCAGCTGGCCATGCTGCTGCTGGTCTTATTCCCAGGCTGGCTGGGGATGGGGGGTTTAAATGCCCATGGAGTGAGCCCTTGGTGTGCTTGGAGGAAGGGGAGTACAGGGACTGGTGTAGGGGTCTGGAGATGGGCACTTTGAGCCTGGATTCCTCTGCTCTCAGCAGTGTCCTGTTTTGTTTCAGGCAAACATAGGAGTGCAATTGTCCCGTAGGTCATAGAGACACCAGCACAGGGCAGTTGACACTAGGACTAACACACAGACTGGATGTGCTCTCTCAAGGACACTGCACAGAAGACATCGCCACATTGATAAAAAACAAGGTTTTACTTTGAGTGGGGCTGCTAGAACAAAAGAGAAAGTAAAAATCACTATATGATCTTTACCACTAGCTTAGGGCAGGACTGACTCCCACATTGCCCACAGCAAGTCCCCTGCTCTCAGTGATACCCTCTAGCAGCACCAGCCAGAACACATGTAAGGGACCTGCCAAAAGTCTGAATGGAAGTGGAGAATCATTTGGGAGGTATTAAATGAAAAATTGAATGATTTTTCCTCTGAATTGAGAAATGATGTCATAAAAGAAAAATGGATATATATTATTTTTTATTTTGTAAGATAACTCTGTTAAGATAACTGTGATAAACACACAGTGTTTTTCTGTTCCTTGTTCAGGACCCCATGCCCAGAAGCAGCAAATGCCCAACAGAAGCTCTGTCAGTGAGTTCCTCCTGCTGGCATTCGCAGACACGCGCGAGCTGCAGCTCCTGCACTTCGCGCTCTTCCTGGGCATCTACCTGGCTGCCCTCCTGGGCAACGGCCTCACGGCCTGATCCTCAGCGCCGTAGCCTGCCACCACCGCCTCCACACCCCCATGTACTTCTTCCTGCTCAACCTGGCCCTCCTCAACCTGGGCTGCATCTCCACCACTCTGCCCAAAGCCATGGCCAATGCCCTCTGGGACACCAGGGCCATTTCCTATGCAGGATGTGCTGCACAGGTCTTTCTCTTTCTCTTCTTTATTGGAGCTGAATTTTATCTCCTCACCGTCATGGCGTACGACCGCTACATTGCCATCTGCAAGCCCCTGCACTACGGGAGCCTCCTGGGCAGCAGAGCTTGTGCCCAGATGGCAGCAGCTGCCTGGGGCAGTGGCTTTCTCAATGCTGTCCTGCACACGGCCAACACATTTTCCCTGCCCCTCTGCCAAGGCAATGCTGTGGACCAGTTCTTCTGTGAAATCCCCCACATCCTCAAGCTCTCCTGCTCAGATGCCTACCTCAGGGAAGTTGGGGCACTTGTGTTTAGTGTTTCTTTAGGCTGTGGTTGTTTTGTTTTCATTGTGGTGTCCTATGTGCAGATCTTCAGGGCAGTGCTGAGGATGCCCTCTGAGCAAGGACGACACAAAGCCTTTTCCACGTGCCTCCCTCACTTGGCAGTGGTCTCCCTGTTTCTTAGCACTGGCATATTTTCCTACCTGAAGCCCCCCTCCATTTCCTCTCCATCCCTGGACCTGGTGGTCGCACTTCTCTACTCGGTGTTGCCTCCAGCAGTAAACCCCCTCATCTACAGCATGAGGAACCAGGAGCTCAAGGATGCAGTGAGGAAACTGTTTCCATACATGCTTCTTAAGCATCCATGATACTTTCAGAAGATGTATTCTTAATAATATGCAAATATTTTGATTCACATTATATCATATCTTTTTTATCATTACAAGTGTTGTCATAACATTGTCATTAATAAGAATCCCAAGAGAAATCAAAGTGTATTTGGGAAAATGACACAAAGTTTTTTAAATTATATTTCTCTGATAGTATTTGAACAATATTTCATTTTGTTTTTAATAATCTCATTCTTACCATTCTGAATGTTACTTCTTGTGTTAGGTTTGACCACATCATCTAATGTACATACAGAACCGGGCTTCCTTGGTAGAGAAAGACAATAAAGATGTCCGTGGAATTTCATTGGTCTCAGTTTCCTTCTCTTCCCATCTCCTCTGGAGCTTGGGGAGCAGCCCCAACATCCAGGAGGGACTCAGGGCCAAGAGCCAAGCTGCCACGGGTAGGAGCAGTGTATTTGGATTCGACCTTGTGGATCTAGGTGACAGTCCTGTCGTCTCTATAGCAGGGCAGCACAAATCCTTTTCCACGTGCCTCCCTCACCAGGCCATGGTGTCCGTCTTTCTCAGGCCTGTCATGGTTGCCTGCCTGAAGCTCCCTCCATCTCCTCCCCATTCCTGGACCTGGTGGTGGCAGTTCTGTACTCAGTGGTGCCTCCAGCAGAGCATGTCCTCATCTCTAGCATGAGGAGCCAGGAGCTCAAGCATGTCCTGTGGAAATTGATGGTGAGATGTGTCTGGCTCTGCAGGGGCAGTGCCCGTGTGCAGGGGTGCAGAGGAAAAGAGGAAAAGAGTGCCATCCCAGCAGCACGGCCAGGGAGCACCAGTGCTTGGGGCATGCAGAGCTGCTCTCTTGCCACTGCCGCCCTGTCCTGCTGAGCCCTGCTGGTGGGCTCAGGCCCGGCTGCTCCTGGAGCTTGGTGCCAGTGCTGCTGTGGGGCTGTGCTGGGACTGCAGGCAGGGACAGGCAGTGGGCACGGCAGTGGCACAGCTGGCCTCCACTGCAGCACTTCCCTCCTAAGGGGGGATGTCCTCCGAGGTGGACTGAGCAGAGCTCAAGTGCTCAGTCTGGTGTGAGCAGGCAGAGGAGAGCTCTGCAGCCCCAGGGCACGCAGCAGCCCCAGCAAAGGAGCCTGGCGAGTGATTCCTTGCAGCCCTGGGGCAATGGCAGTGACCCCATGAGCTGTGACTGCCTCCCAGCCTGCCCAGCACGGCCCTGCAGAGTGTCCCCGTATCCCGGGCACCACAGCCCCCTCGCTCTGCAGAGCAGCACCGCCAGCTGGGGCTGGGGCTGGGGCTGGGGCTTGGAGGGTGCTTCACCTGAGTGTCTTCTAAGCCAGCTTCAGGCTTCTGGATGTGAGCGTGATCTTCACTGTGCACAAGGATCTGACAGACTGCCAACAGGCATGGGGCTGGAACATTGCCTGCAAGGTCCCTGCTGCCCTAGCACCACCCAGGACTGGCACAGAACTGGCTCCTGAGTGTCAGAGAGGCTGGGAGCCCAGCAGGTGTGCCATGAGCTTGGAGGATCACAACCAGATCACTTCTACCTGGGCAGGTCCTCACCCAAAAAGGGGGTGTTTTGTAGGTGTGGTATTACAAGCTCAGTGATGCCTCAGAAACACTAAGTCCAGCAGGAAGCGACTGGCTGTTAAATGGCCTGTGAGTTGAGCTCTTTCTGAAGCAGCTGACAGGTCACCCTTGACTCCTGGCTGGGATCTGTGCCTTTAGGTCCATGGTAGGGCAGCAGAAGGCACTTGCTGTGCATGTAGTTTCTGAGATCGACTCTTTCTAAGTACCTGGTAGGCCCCATAGTGGAAGAGGTCTTGGATAGGGGTTGTCATGTCAGAGGTGTCAGCTTTTGCCTGAAGCCATCCTTTAGAACTGCTTTCATTTTTCTACACAGAGGGGGGCAACTGCCTCCAAGACGCTTGGGGCAAACTGAACCATGCATGAGGGTTTGGAAAAAGATAGTCTGGGGGCACAGAAGCCATTCCGTATCCAAATGTTGGAGGCAGGAAACAAAATTTTGGGGTGGTACAAGAGCTGCAGGACACATTGTGCAGTGTTCACCTACAGCTTTGTGTTATTTTCCATTCTGACTTAGGGGACACGTCAGTCTCAAAAAATGAGTAGCCAACAGATTTGAGGCAGATACTCTGAGATCATGAAAGCCATCAGAAAGCTGTACCTACGAAGATGACTGATAAGGGGAAGTCAGGAGAAGCCTGGCCAGGAGAGATGTGAGATTTGGAGGAGGGAAGAGGAATTTGGCCAGCAGAAATTAATGATTTCTGTGAGGTTAGAACATTCAGGCAACGTTGATTCTGCTGTAACACTGACTTAAAATAGTAATGTAATGCCCTTGCACTATTTTAATCGGTGACATTAATCCCCAAACCTAAATGCTATTCCACACCCTGAGAGGAATCCACTACTCTTATGCCTGACCTCAAAGTATCCCTTGAAGCCAAAACTCAGCCCATAGCCCCTTTCCCTTACCTTTACTCTCTTGCTCACCCTCATCTGATCAGCTTGTGGGCAACAAGGAGGAGATGGGTGGGAATGCTCTGAGGAGCTCAGCTCTACCTCAGGATCTCCTGCCCCAGCAGCAGGAATGTGACTGTGGCAGGGACTGTGAGGTCACTTCTGTCTCCGCACTTGATAGGGCAGCAGCAGGAACATGTCACGGAAAGGGACTGTGAGGTCACTTGTGTCTGGAGGTGGCAGGTCAGCCTTGCCTTCTCCCTGGGAGCTGCACTTTTGGGCTGACATCTGGCAGTGGCCCTGCTAGGCCAGCAGAAGGCACCTGCTTGGCATGCTGACTGTTGGCATTGCTTCCTTGCAACACAGTGCAGGGCTGTGGAGGTGTCTTAATGAAGTTCTTCTAGTAGCATCACACTACCCACCACATTCCACAGACCCCAAGAAGAGCCTTGAGCCAGACGTGGGGGTGCAGGATCTCCCTTTCCAGTGGCTGGGGTCAGGCCTTGGCTCTTCTTCTTCACCAAAACCAACCAAGACTTTTCTCAGCACATTGCTTTGCCTGTCTGTAACCATGGCCTCCAGTTATCTGCCCTAACAAGTCCCTGGAGAGGCTTTGTTAGTAACAGGCCTCAGTGGGGCCCATTAATACTCCAAGTCACCTCAACTTTTCCTTCTGACTTTACTTTCTGTAGCAGTTGCATCATTCTCCTCTCAGTACCTGAGCTTCATAGACTCAGCAGCATAATACACCATGGAACTCATTAAAATGCAGAAATTCCTAACATCTCTTCCATAGTATTCTTCAAGCCTTCACGCCTTGTGTAGCTAATTGCAGAGCTTGCATGTTGTAGTCAAAGAAGATTTCAAAAAGCAGCTAATAAAAAATATTTTCTTGTTTTAAAGGCTGATTTTTGCTGCATTTCAGTTTTGAGCATCATTCTCCTCTTGCTATTAATCCAGGGTGACTTCTTTAGAGGCCTCCATAGGGAGGAAAAGCAGAGTCTGGAAGTCTGATACTTCCACTGCCAGCAGTGGTCTTTCTCCCTGTAACTGCAGCACAGCCCAGCATGTGATACCCTTCCTAAGATAAGTCAGAGAAAAAATGAAAAATAATAAAAAAATAAAAAATAAAATAAAATAAATAAATAAAAACTAAAGTTGAAATGACCGTTGGATCCTGAGAAATTCTAAATGAATTGTAGTAGACAACTGGACATCCATGGTCTCTCTTGGGTCTTCTGTGGAAAACTCAGGATGAAAAGTAAAAAAAAAAAAAATTCTTCAAGTGGCTGTAGCTGTACCCATGAGCTCAGCCTCTTTGGGGAAATTTTTCTCTTCCAGCCAAGGAAACCTAAATTGAGTGATGTGAAAGGACCTTTCCAGTCAATAGAGTAGGGCAAAGTCCCACTTCCTGTGCTAGAGATGCAGAAGGCAAAAAGAATTGCATTGTGCCTGACACTACTCTGGGACGTGTAACCCAGGTCAGGCAACTTTACCTTAGTGCTGACAAGTCCATCACAAAAGCACGCTCCCAAGCTCTACATCTACACTTTGGCTCTTCAGTCGATGACCCAGCTCATGGATGGCAATCAGGGAGTCTCGGTTAGTGTGACACTGCCTCAGGTGCACCACCATGGTAGCAATTGGCACCTGCTGTTCTTCAACCCTCAGCAAACCCACAACAGAAGGGTTCTGTGGAAGGCCAAGCAAGGTAGACAACTGGTTCATGTCCTTTGTCTCCAAGACAGCTCTGCCAAAGCCCCACCAGTGGTGTCCTCTTGGAACTTTGAAGTTCCCTCTCTCGAAGCAGTCTATGCTGAGGATGCACATAGCCTCTGGGCCAATCCTAATGGGGTGCTTTTGCCATTCCTTCCCAGTTAAACTCACTTCAGCCTCCAGTACAGTTAACTGTTGGGTTCCCCCTGTCACTCCAGATATACAGGTGGTTTCTACCTCTTTCTAGCTTGATGGCATTAGGGTACACTGTGCACCAATGTCCAGTGGAGCCTTACACATTTGTGGGTGTGATGCAGCAGGTCATTAAATATACCCAGTCCAGTAAACCCGATTATCCCTTTCTTCCCCACCTCCCCCTGGCTGGAAGCAGGACTCCTCTAGTCCTGCTCATAGTATTCATTACGATGTCTGGTAGTTGGCTGTCCTGGTTTCAGTTAGAACAGAGTTAGTTTTCTTCCTAGTAGCTGGTAGAATGCTATGTTTTGGCCTAGGATGAGAAGAGTCTGGAAGAGTTCTTCAGCCTGGAGAAAAGGAGGCTCAGGAGTGACCTTATTGCTCTCTACAGCTACCTTAAAGGAGGCTGTAGCGAGGTGGGGGTTGGCCTGTTCTCCCACGTGCCTGGTGACAGGATGAGGGGGAACGGGCTAAAGTTGCACCAGGGGAGTTTTAGGTTAGATGTTAGGAAGAACTTCTTTACCGAAAGGGTTGTTCGACATTGGAACAGGCTGCCCAGGGAGGTGGTGGAGTCACCATCCCTGGAAGTCTTTAAAAGACATTTAGATGTAGAGCTTAGGGATATGGTTTAGTGGGGACTGTTTGTGTTAGGTCAGAGGTTGGACTTGATGATCTTGAGGTCTCTTCCAACCTAGAAATTCTGTGATTCTATGATTCTGTGACATGTCAGCACTAAGATAAAGTTACCTGACCTGGGTTACAGTTCCTTCAGTAGTGTCAGGCACAATGCAATTCTTTTTGCCTTCTGCATCTATAGCACAAGAAGTAGGGCTTTGCCCTACTCTATTGACTGGCAGGTCTTTTCACATTACTCAGTTGAGGTTTCCGTGTCTGGAAGGGGAAATTTCCCAAATGAGGCCGAGCTCATGGGTGCTGCTACAGCCACTCGAAGATATATTTTCTTTAGTTTTCATCCTGAGTTTTCCACAGAAGACCCAAGCGAGACCATGGATGTCCAGTTGTCTACTGAGATTCAGGCTGTATTACTCAGGTTCCAATGGTCATTTCGAATTTACTTTATTTAAAATTTATTTTCTATGATACTTTATTTTTATTATTTGTATTTTTTTATTTTATTTTATTTTATTTTATTTTATTTTATTTTATTTTATT
>JADZGK010000492.1:0-29676 GCA_018104995.1 Cairina moschata | reverse complement strand
CAATAACTTCAAGGATCATCTTCTCCATAGTTTTACCAGGCACTGACGTGAGACTGACAGACCTGTAATTTCTAGGGTCTTCTTTCTTATTACACTTCTTGAAAATTGGCACGACATTTGCCAGCTTCCGGTGTACTGGGACCCCTCCAGATTCCCAAGAGGACCCGCCGTTTTCTCCTTGTGAGCTCTTCCACTCCAGAGGCTCCTTCTGAATGGGATGAGGAGGAAGGCATGCCCCCCCAGACAGCCCAGGCTGACCTGGCAGGAGACCTGGTCTTCTAGGGGCAGCAACCAGCCGGCAGAGGACAGCTTGAGAACTGGCAGAGGAGCTGGCCAAGCTGCTTTCCATCATTTAAGGGCAGACTTGGCTATCAAGGGAGGTCTCAGTTGACTGGCAGCTAGCAAACGTGACGCCCATCTACAAGAAGGGCTGGAGGTTAGACCCAGGAAACTATAGGTCTGTTACTTTGACCTCGGTGCCAGGGAAGCTCATGGAGCAGATTAACTTGAGTGTCATCACACGGCACTTGCAGGACAACCAGGTGATCAGGCCCAGTCAGCATGGGGTTATGAAAGGCAGGTCCTGCTTGACGAACCTGATCTCCTTCTATGACAAAGTGATGCACTGGGTAGATGAGGGAAAGACTGTGGATGTGGTCTACCTTGACTTCAGCAAGGCTTTTGACACCATCTCCCACAGTATTCTCCTCAAGAAACTGGCTGCTCTAGGCTTGGACTGGCACACGCTTCATTGGGTTAAAAACTGGCTGGATGGCCGGGCCCAAAAAGTTGTGATGAATGGAGTCAAATCCAGTTGGAGGCCGGTCACTAGTGGTGTCCCCCAGGGCTCGGTACTGGGGCCAGTCCTCTTTAATATCTTTATCAGGGATCTGGATGAGGGGATCAAGTGCACCCTCAGTAAGTTTGCAGATGACACCAAGTTAGGTTGATCTGTTGATCTGTTCGAGGGTAGGAAGGCTCTGCAGGAGGATCTGGATAGGCTGCACCGATGGGCTGAGGCCAACTCTATAAAGTTCAACAAGGTCAAGTGCCGGGTCCTGCACCTGGGGCACAACAACCCCAAGCAGTGCTACAGGCTGGGAGATGAGTGCTTGGAAAGCTGCCTAGTGGAGAAGGACCTGGGAGTATTGGTTGACAGTCAGCTGAATATGAGCCACCAGTGCGCTCAGGTGGCCAAGAAGGCCAACGGCATCCTGGCTTGTATAAGAAGCAGTGTGGCCAGCAGGGCTAGGGAAGTGATCGTCCCCCTGTACTCGGCTCTGGTGAGTCCACAGCTCAAGTACTCTGTTCAATCTGGGCCTGTCGCTACAAGAAGGACATGGAGGTGCTTGAGCAGGTCCAGAGAAGGGCGACGAAGCTGGTGAGGGGCCTGGAGAACAAGTCCTATGAGGAGCGGCTGAGGGAGCTGGGCTTGAGCCTGGAGAAAAGAAGGCTCAGGGGTGACCTTATTGCTCTTTCTAAGTATATTAAAGGAGGATGTAACGAGGTGGGGTTGGTCTATTCTCCCACTTGCCTGGTGACAGGACGAGGGGGAATAGGCTAAAGTTGCACCAGAGGAGTTTTAGGTTGGATATTAGGAAGAACTGCTTTACCAAAAAGGTTGTTAGGCATTGGAATGGGCTGCCCAGGGAAGTGGTTGAGTTACCATCCCCGGAGGTCTTTAAAAGACGTTTAGATGTTGAGCTTAGTGATTTAGTGGAGGACTTATTAGTGTTTGGACTCGATGTTCTTGAAGTCTTTTCCAACCCAGATGATTCTGTGATTCTGTGGTCAGGCACTATTTACCCTTTGGTGAAGCCATGCTGCTCGTGTCGGCTCACCTCTTTGTTTTGCATGTGCCTTGACATTGATTCCAGGAGTGTCTTTCCCATGATCTTGGCAGGCAGTGAGGTGAGGCTCACCATTTGGTAGATCCCTGGGTCCTCTTTTCTAAATTTTTTAAAGATGGGAGTGATATTTTCCTTTTTTCAGTCACTAGGGACATAACTCGACTGCCAGGACTTTTCAAATATGATGGAGGGATCAGCCAGTTCCCTCAGGACCCTGTGTTGTGGTTTAACCCGGCCGGCAGCTAAATAGCACACAGCTGTTCACTCACCCTCACCCTCCCTCTCTGGGATGGGGGAGAGAAAAGGGAAAGTGAAGCCTGTGAGTTGAGATAAAGACAGTTTATTAAGACAGAACAAAAAAAAATAATAGTAACAGTAATAATGATAATAGTACTAATACTAATAATGTGTACAAAACAAGTGATGCACAATGCAATTGCTCACCACCCACTGACCGATGCCCAGCCTAACCCTGAGCAGTCCGGCCGGCACACCCCTATATATTTTTTAGCATGACGTGAGATGGTATGGAAGACCCCTTTGGCTAGTTTGGGTCAGCTGTTCTGGGTCTGTCCCCTCCCAGCTCTTGCTGCACCCCCAGCCTGCCCGTTGGCAGGACAGAGTGAGAAGCTGAAACGCCCTTGGCTTGGTGTAAGCACTGCTCTGCAACAATTAAAACATCGGGGTGTTATCAGCACTCTTCTCATCCTAAGCCAAAACATAGCATTCTACCAGCTACTAGGAAGAAAATTAACTCTGTCCTAACTGAAACCAGGACACCCTGGGATGCATGTCATCAGGCCTCATAGACTTGTATGTGTTGAGTTTCATCAGGTGGTCTGGAACCTGCTCTTCACTTACAGCAAGTGGGACTTTGCCCCCCAGCCTCTATGGGGTTCAGGGAAATGAAAGACTTGGGAAGCCTGACTGGCCTTGGCCTTTATTTTCTGAGCTATAGATATATTCTATCTATAGAATCTCTTCCTATTATTCTTTGTATCTCTTGCTAAGCTCAGTTCCATCCGTGCCTTGGCTTTCCTTATCCCATCCCTGCACATCCAAAACTAAAGCATGCATGAGGATCTGGGAAAAATAACACTGGATCCATAGAAGCCATTTGGGAAACAAATCTTAAAACTAGGAAGCATATTTTTGAGGAGGTGCAGAGCTGATGGGCACATTGTGCAGGATGCTCCTAAAGACCTGAGTGTCCTTTTCTCTCCTGACTACAATGCCACTTCCTTCTCCGGAATAGAGTTGCCAAAGAGGTGAGAACAATACTCTGCAATCATGAATGTTACCAGAAAGCTGATCCCAACAACATATGGGGAGTTTAGGAGCAGCCTTGAAAAGAGAGATGTGAGATTTTGGGGTGGGAAGTGGAGCATGGCCAGCAGAAATTAATGATTTCCTAGAGGTAAGAGGGGTCATGTAATGTTGATGCTGTGGTGACATTGACTTAAAACAGTCATGTATGGCCCTTACCTTATTTGAACCAGTAATTTTAATTTTAATTCCTAAACCTAAATGCTATTCCAACACTCTGACAGGAATCCACTTCTCTAATGCTTGAACTCAAAGTATCCCTTGAAGCAAAACTCAACCCATAGCCCCTTCCCCTTACCTTTATTCTCTTGCTCTCCCTAATCCCTTCCCTTAACACTGGCATTAAAATGATTATTTAGCCCTAGACAAATTCTTGGCAGACCTAAAAAAAATCCTAAACCACAGAGCTTGCCCATACCCTAACCACAGACCTCATACACAGAAGAACACCAAATCTTCCCATTAAACCTATGTTTACTCTCTAATACAGAATGGTGAACCCTAGTTCCTAAAGGAATAGAGAGAGTTCAGCTCTACCTCAGGATCTCCTGAACCAGCTGGGGGAATGTGACTGTAGAAGTGACTATGAGGTCACTTCTGTCTCTGCAGTTGATAGGGAAGCAGAAGGAACATGTCACAGAAAGGGACTGAGAGGTCACTTCTGTCTGTAGGTGGCAGGTCACCCTTGACTTAGATCTGGGGTGTGTACTTTTTGGCTGACTTCTGGCAGTGGCCCTTCTAGGCCAGCAGAAGGCCCCTGGTTGGCATGCTGACTGTGGACATACCCAGGAGGACCCATGCAGAAAGAAGGCCTGCATATGGGTTGTCCTGTCCCTTCTGCTTGAGTCCATGAGTGGGCAGCAGCAGGCACAAGGCTTGGCTGTGTCTAGCCAAGAAGCTGCAAGGCCAGCAGCAGGCCCATGGCTTGGAAGAGCTGTTGAGGTGACTTCTGTCTGGTTGGCTGACAGGCCGCAAGGAGCCTGATGGGTTGGGATGCCTACTTCAGGAGTAAAAAAAAAAAAAAAAAAAAGCTCCATCATCCACCCTGATGGATCTTTCTTTTGTAGTAGGAAAGAGCAGGAGAGAAAAAATTGCCACAACTTGCACCTTGGACGGTTGGCACTGGCCATGAGGAGGAAGAAGGGTCCAGGGGAACAACTGTTCTTGCTGCTACAAACTGAGGAGAAGAAGACATTAAGTACTTCTGCCTTTACCTCATCTCATGTCACCTAGTTTCCCCCCACATCCAATAAATGATGATGATTCTCCTTAATCCTTTGTTTAAAGTATTTATATAAACAGTTTTATTGTCTTTGACAGTAATAGATGGAATGAGCTCCAGCTGGGCTTTAGCCCTTCTAACTTTGACCTGCACAGCCCCATAACATTCAGGACATAGCTCCAGACAAACTGACAGCATTCATGAGAAGGAAGCACAGAAGTGGTGGAACCTGGCAGACTTCTATCCCCTACCCTTCTGTGACTCTGTGCTCCAATTCCATTCAACTGGTTACTCCAGTATTATCCAAACTTTCCTGCAAATTCTGATGCTGCTATCTTGTGAGAGATATTACAATAACATGAAGGTTGAACTGTCTGCTTGCAGACATGAACATCTGACAGAATGGAGCATCAGTGTGGGGGAACCTTGAGAAACTGCAGGATTTTGACTACAAAAACCTCTTGACATTTACAAGGAGAAGAGCCTAGTCCTGCACCAGAGGAAGAGTAATGCCACACATCAGGGAAAACTGGGACCTTGCTGAGTGAGCAGTGCCCAGGAGGAGGAGGGCCTGGGCAACACAAGGGATGCCATATGAGCAATGGTTCCTGCTCTCCGGGAACCAGGCCAACTTCCTACAGAGCTGCCTTACAAGGAGCATGGCCACCAAGAAGATCTGAGTTATCAGACTCAGCTCAGATCCGGTGTGACACCAAAGGGATAAGGGTATACAGCCATCAGGGAAAGAGGTACAGGTCTGGGAGTTGCTAGAATATCCTGGCATGGAGAGGAGCAATAGCTGTGACAAGACTGAAAGTCCCAGCAGGATCAAGGTCTTTATGTCCATGGTAATGGCTGTTGTCTCTGCCACTGAGGCCTATGAGGAGACAGCTTATCATTAAAGCACCAGGGTCTCATTGCCTCCTTGCTCTGACCCATGAACCAGGCAATACATTCTCCTGCACTTGGCAATGCACATCCCCATCTCCTACTGCCCCAGGAAGAGCCCTGAGCAAGGTGTGAAGGGAAAGGATCTCCCTTCCCAAGAGCCTGGGGTCAAGGCCTGGCCCTTGTGCTTGGTGAAACACATCCATTCTGTCTACACCTCAGTGTCACCTTCACACTGCCTTTGTCTACTTGTCCTCACTGCCTCTAGTGTTCTGCTCTAATGAGCTCCAAGGGAGGCTATGTCGGTGCTGGCCCTCAGGGGGACACTGCAGGAAACTTGCCTCTGACTTGACCTTCTTGAAAGATTTCTTCAACTTGATCTCAGTGCCTGAGGTTCATGGACTCATCACCAAAGCCCCCAGAGGGGTGATTCCAATGCGTTGGTGCTGGGCCTCTGCTGCTGATCTGGGCCAGGCTCCTGGGACAGGGAGAGCTCCTAGCAAGAGGGCCCTGGTGCAGAGAGACAGCTCTGCCCAGGAGCAGCTCCTCTGCACAGTGCAGAAGGGTTGGGTGCTCTGACCACAGGCACCCAGGCAGAAAGGGATTCCAGGCAGCCTGGAGGGTGTGGGCAGAGGAGAGCTCAGTGCAGGAAAAACCTTCACAGCTCTGCACACGGTAAGTCTGGCTGCAGGACAGTGCAGGGGAGGTTCCTGGAAGGGGTTCCTGGATTCGGGACGTCTCTGCCTAGCCAGGAGGTGCCAGGATGTCTCTCTTGTCTTGTGCAGTGTGGAGGAGAAGGTGCTGCAGGGCACCTGCAGGGGTGGCCAGGGCTATGGTGCAGAGCAGGGTCCCTGCTGTGCCCCAGGGGCTGTGTGGGGCAGGAACTCTGCTGCCTGCCAGGCTCAGTGCTCAGCCTGCCCGTGGAGCTGCCCAGGGGCTTGGATAGAGGAAGGGCAGGGCAGGGGCTGCCTGCAAAGAGAAGGCACTTTCTGCAGTCTGCCTGCATTTTCATGGTCTGAATCTGGAGCAGGCTCTGTGTTAATGGGGTGGTTGGATTTGCACAGCTGATAAAGCTTCCTATTGCACTGAATTGAGACATAAACAGGTTAGTGACAATCCTTAGAAAACACTTATCTCTGCTTACAGACTGCACCAGGGGTTTTCTGGGCTGTTCGTTAATGACCTGCTGACAGTGAGATGTCCCCAGAACTGTCCCTGTCCCCAGAAGATGTCTGTAGGGCAGAGCTGGACACACAGCGGCTGGGATGGGGTCTGTGAGCATGGATGGGAGGAGATGTGGGGCCAGTGAAACAGCTGCTGGCAGGGACAGCTGCAGGCAGCAGGAACATGGGCAAGAAGTGAGAGCTCTTGCAGAGGATTGTTTACAGTCTTTGCTATATACGAGATCCCTTGATCTGCCCTTGTGAATCAGCATGCTTGCCATGTACTTGTCATTGAATTCTGCACAGCTGTGCTGAAAGGGAAGCATTTCCATCTGCCCTTGGAGCTGGTGCCCTCCTATCCCAGCACAGCCCAGGTGATTTTTCAGCACAACCTCTGAGTGCAGCCATCCCCCAGCTGAGTGCTGCAAGCAGCCAGCAGCTGGGCACCAGGGGATGGACAGAGCAGCCCTCGTGGTTGTGACCTCTGGCTGAGGTTTGCTCCCACAACAACTGGGCCACGGGGCTTGTTTAACACTGCCAACATCTTCCAGATGGGATGGGGTGTCTGAAACCTAAAACTCAGTGTAAGTAGACACATTTGCTGCACCCCCACTGCCATATTCCTCTGTGGTGGAAGGCATCCTCTTTAAAAAAAGAGCTCTTTACCCTCTGCTGTCTGTGCAGGGCAGATGGCACAGAGGTGTGAGGGCAGGCTTTACTTCAATGACACCGCAGCCTTGGCACCGGGTAGGGTTTGCCCTGCCTGCACATGCCTGCTTCTCTCCCTTGCCCAGTGTGGCAGCTGGTGGTGTCTGATTATGACAGGGAGTGCTCTGCGCGGAGGGTGAAGTTCCCTGTTGCGATGCTCCCTGTTCTCTCCTGCCAGACACAGGGGGTCTGCGAGATGATTTCATCTCTCTGGGTGGAGAAGGGAAGGAAGATTCATATGGAATCACAGGGCCAAACACCCCTCACCCAACAGAGGGATCCCCTTCCCTGGAACCCTCCTCCAAGCACATGGCTCTGTTGGCACCTCTGTGTACCACTGCTCTGGAGCAGCGATGGCCCATCAGGAGCTGATGGGCAGAGGTGGCTGCTGTGTACAGGACACTCAGCAAGCACAAAGCAGGGCTCCAGCCAGGGAGAGACACAAAGGTCCCCTAGAAAGAAAGGGAATGTGAAGGCTTCATTGGAGAATCAAAAGGGTATAGCTCAGAGCAATTTTCCCTGACAATCTATATTTTTTCTTCTTTGGCAGTGTCCCTGATGAAGGGCAGCAAATGCCCAACAGCAGCTCTGTGAGTGAGTTCCTCCTGCTGGCATTTGCAGACACACGGGAGCTGCAGCTCATGCACTTTGGGCTCTTACTGGGCATCTACCTGGCTGCCCTCCTGGGCAACAGCCTCATCCTCACCGCTGTAGTCTGCGACCACCATCTCCACACCCCCATGTACTTCTTCCTCCTCAACCTTGCCCTCCTTGACCTGGGCTGCATCTCTACCACTGTCCCTAAAGCTATGGCCAATGCCCTCTGGGACACCAGAGCCATCTCCTATCAAGGATGTTCTCTACAGGTTTTTTTGTTTGTATTTTTTATGTCAATAGAATATTCCTTTCTCACCATCATGTCTTACGACCGCTACGTTGCCATCTGCAAGCCCCTGCACTACGGGAGCCTCGTGGGCAGCAGAGCTTGTGCCCAGATGGCAGCAGCTGCCTGGGGCAGTGGCTTTCTCAATGCTGTCCTGCACACGGCCAATACATTTTCACTGCCCCTCTGCCATGGAAATGCAGTGGACCAGTTCTTCTGTGAAGTTCCCCAGATCCTCAAGCTCTCCTGCTCAGAGTTGGACTACTTGAGGGAAGCTGCATTTATTGCTTTTAGCCTTTGTTTAATTTTTGGTTGTTTTGTTTTCATTGTGTTGTCCTATGTGCAGATCTTTAGGGCTGTGCTGAGGATGCCCTCTGAGCAGGGTCGGCACAAAGCTTTTTCCACGTGCCTCCCCCACCTGGCCGTGGTCTCCCTCTTTGTTAGCACTGCCATATTTGCCCACCTGAAGCCGCCCTACATCTCCTTCCCATCCCTGGACCTGGTGGTGTCATTTCTGTACTCGGTGGTGCCTCCAGCAGTGAACCCCCTCATCTATAGTATGAGGAACCAGGAGCTCAGGGATTCCTTGAGGAATCTGATGCCTTGACATGTTTCAAAATCAAGAATCACAGACTCACAGAGTCATTTACATTGGAAGAGACATCCAAGATCACCTAGTCCAACTTCTGACCTAACATTGACAAGTTCTCCACTTAACCATATCATTAAGCTCTACATCTAAACGTCTTTTAAAGACCACCAGGGATGTTGTTGTGGTTTAACCTGGACAGCAGCTAAGCACCACACATCCATTCGCTCATCCTCCCCTCTCCCTCTCTGGGATGAGGGAGAGTAACGGGAAAATGAAGCCTGTGGGTTGATACAATTCCACTCATGGGCTATTCTCACCCAGTATTAAATCCCCTTGAGGTACACACTGGACCTCCCCATTCTTTTGCATTACCCATCAAGTGTATCCAGGTCCCTGATCAAAAGCAATCCCACGAATGGGTTTGCCTTTTCCTGAGGCAGGAGTAGCCCAGACTGTTTTACCCAATATATTTCGTACATGCACTACAGGGACTTTATCCCCATCTACAGCACGTAACAGGTTTGATTGGGCAGGTCCAGCTTGGTTGGAAGATCCCCTAGTATTGACTAACCAGGTGGCCTTTGCCAAACGCGTATCCCAATTTTTGAATGTCCCAGCGCCCATTGCTTTCAAGGTAGTCTTTAACAGTCCGTTGTATCGTTCAGCTTTCCCGGAGGCTGGTGCATGATAGGGGATGTGATGCACCCACTCAATACCATGCTCCTTGGCCCAAGTGTTTATAAGGTTGTTTTGGAAATGAGTTCCATTGTCTGACTCTATTCTTTCTGGGATGCCATGTCGCCATAGGACTTGCATTTCAAGGCCCAGGATAGTGTTCCGGGCGGTGGCATGAGGCACAGGATATGTTTCCAGCCATCCGGTGGTTGCTTCCACCATTGTAAGTACATGGCGCTTGTCGTTGCGGGTTTGAGGGAGTGTGATGTAATCAATCTGCCAGGCCTCCCCGTATTTATATTTCAGCCATTGTCTTCCATACCAAAAGAGGCTTTGACCGTTTGGCTTGCTTGACTGCAGCACATGTTTCACAATCACGAATAACCTGTGCTACAGTGTCCATGGTCAGGTCCACCCCTCAATCACTAGCCCATTTATATATTTCATCCCTGCCTTGATGGCCTGAGGTGTCATGGGCCCATTGAGCCAGAAATAATTCACCCTTATGTTGTGTACTGGGTCTGGCTGGGATCGAGTTAACTTTCCCTACAGCAGCCCACACAATGCTGTGCTCTGCACTTGTGGCTGGAACAGCACTGTTATCACAGCAGTGTTTTGTCCATTGCTGAGCAATGCTGGCACAGTATAAGGACTCACTCTAACCCCCTCCCAAGAGCCAGCAGGGCGGGGTTGTGCAAGAGGTGAGGAGGCAACATCACCAGGGTAGTTAGCTAAACCAACCATATGATGTCACACTCAGCAATAAAATGTGGGAAAGGGCTCTTGTTACACAAACAGCAATAAAAGGTGGGAAAAGGCTCTCCTTATAATAATGTTCATCCTGTCAAACAACCGCTATGCATATTGAAGTCCTTCTTCCTGGGATGTGGCCTAACATCACTTGTTGATGGGAATTAGAGAGTAATTTCTTTATCTCTTTCATCTGTCCGTGCTGCCACACACCTTTTTCTGTTGTTGTTGTTTTGTTGTTGTTGTTTACTTGTTTGTTTTTCCCTTCTTATTTTCCCTGTAATTAAATTATCTCTATCACAATCCATGAGTGTTTTTTTTCTTTCCAGTGTACTTTCTTCTCACTCTCTTCTTCTAAGGAAGGGGAGTGAGAGAGCAGTTGTTGTGAAGTTCAGCTGCCTAGCGAGGTAAAATCACCACAGTTACCTCTGCAGGCTGCCCTGAACATAGTGAGTAAGGAGGTTTCATTGGCCTACATGTGGGCCTTTGCTTTCATTTCCCTTGGCCAAAGGGATTTCCCAGCAGGATCCAAGAGGATGTCCTCAGATGTAGCCCCGATTCTCAGAGTTGCAGCATTGGAGCTTGCAGATACCCACAGATATTTTTGGATCAGCTCTGGCACCTGAGATGTCACCAGGTGCTTCCATCCGAACCAGTCCCTGCTGCTCTCCGTCTCCATCCTTTACCATGGGACAAGGGGATTTTGTGCCCAGCAGAAGAGAGGAAGGGGGAATGCCCAGATGAGGTGTGGATGGAAGGAGCTGAGCCCCCTTCCAGCTTCAGGACTACAGACCTCAAATGAGATGCCTCAATGGACTCAGCTGAAACCCCTTCCTCAGCAGGGGCGCACAGATCCTTGCCTGTCACTGCCCAGCTGTCCAGCCTGTGACAGGACAAGGGGAGGGGTTTCTCATACCCAGCTCTGTCTCTTGCAGGAGGAATGGCATGGATTGGAAGAAGTCTCCCAGCAGCTGAGGGAGGGAACATCAGTGATTGCTTTGGTGCATTTCCAGGGACATTTGTGGGGAGCCCAGAGACACCTCGATGTAGCCCAATGGGACAGAGCAAGTGATATCATGGTCGGGTGCTGTGCTGCTGAGCTGGGCCGGGCTTCTGTGCTTCAGGGAACTCCTGGAAAGTGAACAGCACTGCAGAGAGACAGCTCTGCCCAGGAGCAGCTCCTCTGCACAGCTGCCTGGGGCAGTGGCTTTCTCAATGCTGTCCTGCACATGGGGCACTGCAGATATGCAAACATGATAGTGCTGACAAACAGGGAGACCACAGCCAGGTGAGGGAGGCACGTGGAAAAGGCTTTGTGCCGACCCTGCTCAGAGGGCATCCTCAGCACAGCCCTAAAGATCTGCACATAGGACAACACAATGAAAACAAAACAACCAAAAATTAAACAAAGGCTAAAAGCAATAAATGCAGCTTCCCTCAAGTAGTCCAACTCTGAGCAGGAGAGCTTGAGGATCTGGGGAACTTCACAGAAGAACTGGTCCACAGCATTGCCTTGGCAGAGGGGCATTGAAAATGTATTGGCCGTGTGCAGGACAGCATTGAGAAAGCCACTGCCCCAGGCAGCTGCTGCCATCTGGGCACAAGCTCTGCTGCCCAGGAGGCTCCCGTAGTGCAGGGGCTTGCAGATGGCAACGTAGCGGTCATAGGCCATGACGGTGAGGAGGGAATTCTCTGCTCCAAGCAAGAAGAATAAACAGAAGACCTGTGCAGCACATCCTTGATAGAAGATGGCCCTGTTGTCCCAGAGGGAATTGGCCATGGCTTTGGGTATAATGGTGGAGATGGATCGCAGGTCGAGGAGGGCGAGGTTGAGGAGGAAGAAGTACATGGGGGTGTGGAGGCAGTGGTCACAGGCTACGGCTGTGAGGATGAGGCCGTTGCCCAGGAGGGCAGCCAGGTAGATGCCCAGGAAGAGCCCAAAGTGCATGAGCTGCAGCTCCCGCATGTCTGCAAATGCCAGCAGGAGGAACTTGCTCACAGAACTGCTGTTGTGCATGGGGTCCTGACCAAGGAGGAAACAGCATTCATAAATTCAACATACATGAAAAAAAAAAAAAAAGCTTTAATAAAAACAAATGCTACCTGAGAAAAGCTCATTGCATTTCTCATATAACCTCCCTGAAAACACTTTTTCCCTTTCAGGCAGATATTTAGCAGGTCCCTTTCATGTGCTCAGATTGATGCTGCCTGAGGGTGTCCCTGGGAGCAGGGGACTCTGCTGTGGGTAATGAAGAAATAAATCCTGCCCCACAGTCAGGTAAAGAGGAATATGGGTTAATCTCAGGTTCCATCACCTGATAATAAAGAACTTCTCCATATTGTTACTCCCAATTCACACAACTGCAAGGCAGGGCTGCCAGGATTTATTTTGTATTTTTCTGTTTAGCTGCCCAACACACTCCTGAGGAATTTTTTTTAAGGCATATATCCTGGGCATTTCAAGTGAAACCTTGTAGATCCTCAGACACAAGGGGCTGGAGCCTTCAGTGCCAAGTGTCCTTTAGAGAGGACAGCCATGGCTGGTTTCATTTGACCTGTGCTGGCAACATTTTGAGCTGCAGGACAATTGGAGTTAGAGGTTCACAGAGGCATAGAGTCATAGAATATCCTGACATGGAAAAGACACAGAAGGATCATCAAATCCCACCCCTGAATCTGTACATGAACACCCTAAAGTTGGTTCATATGCCTGAGAGGGTTCCCCAAAAGTTTGTTGAATTCTGGCAGCCTCAGTGCTGCAACTGCTTCCCAGTGGTGCCCGTTCCGGTGCCTACAGAACCTGGACACTGCTGGGAGCAAAGGAATCCAGGCTCAAAGTGTTGCTTACGGTCTGACAGCAAAGCTCTTCCTGAATACCCAGTAATTTCCGCAGTACTTAACAAAGAAAGCATTTACTTGTCATCTCAGATGACTCAATCCCTCCATAAAATGTCAGACAGTGTAGTTTCTATCATGAAGAAATGGGAATTTTCAGGATCTATGATCACTGTAGGAGAAGAAATACTGATGTTTATCTGTACTAGCTTTGTGATTGCTTTGTCTATCATGGTGTGCTCCTTCATTTTCCAGGTACAAAACCTGTCTTCATTAATCTACCATGTTGAATATCCCATTTCCAGCTGCCTGTCTGGACCTATGCACTTCCCATGGTTCTCCTGGCTTGCCCTCCCCTTACTCCTGGATCACTCAGACCACCCTCACCAACCTAGTTGCTGCTTTGAGCTTCAGCGAGTTGAAGCTTTCCCGTCAATCTACAGTCTGTCTAATTGTGTCCTTAGAAAGCTCATCACCATTTATCATTGAATTGATATCATACGGATTAATTCTAATCCTAATACTTATACTTTCCAGTCTATCAGTATAAAAGACTTCTTGTACAGTCATCCTTTTGGGAAGGTAAACCTCACAGGAGGCATATAAGATGAGGAGCTTGCTTTGCTTTTGGAAAATTGCAGCATCCTGTTGTTTGTTTTGAAACAAGAAGAAACCCTTATGCACCTGTGTGCATTGGTCTCTAAGGAAAGCAGGTGAGAGCTGGTGACAAGTAGCTATAATGTTTAGATGCAGACTTCTGTGCCAAAGTCTGGTGTAAGGAAAAGTGATGAGAGAAATGGCAAGGCTGGGGTGGTGAGGAGCAAGGTTGTCCATGCAGTGTCAGACCTCAAGAGTCTTTTTTTCCTCCCTATGCAGGTTTGCAAATGAGACACCCTGTATCAATATCAATTAGAGAATAACATTCCAAACCGAAATTCAACTAAACGCATCCTTTAAGATGAGAAAAGATTTTTATTAGGTGCTTTTTGAAATCTTCCTCCATAACTACAACATGAAAGCTCTCCAATTAGCTGTACAACCCTTGAAGACTTGAAGAAAACTGTGGGAGAGATATGACTGCTTAGGACTTTCTACATTTTAATGAGTTCCATGGTGTATTTTGATGTTCAGTCTATGAAGCTCAGGTACTGAAATGACACTTCAGAAGGTGAAGTAAAAAGGAAAAGTTGAAGTGACTTGGAGTATTAATGGGCCCCAGTGAGGGCTGTTACTAACAAATCCTCCCCAGAGACTTGTAAGGGCAAATAATTGGAGGCCATGATTACAGACAGGCAAAGGCACTGTGCTGAGAAATGTCTTGGTTTGTTTTAGTGAAGCAAAAGGGTCAAGGACTGATCCCAGCCACTGGGGGGGAGGGGGAGATCCTGCACCCCCATGTCTGTCTCAGGACTCTTCTTGGGGTCTGTGAGATGTGGTGGGCAGTGTGATGCCACGAGAAGAACACTGGTATGACACCTCCCCACCCCTGCACAGGGTATCAAGGAAGCAATGAGGATCCACTGCAATGAATATATCTTGTCTCCCCATAAGCTCTAGCCAAAGGGACAAAAATGTCAGGGCTGCTCGGGCTTTCCATTCTTGCCAATACCCTCTGCCTTCTCCTGTGCAGGCTTTCCTATGCTGTCCCACACTTTCCCCTATTTCCTTGAAGTCTGCAGACACCCATCTCTGTTCAACAGCTTGCTCTCATCCAGGTATTTCCATGGTTTCACTGATGTCTTGTCAACCCTCACCAACTCTTCCTTGAAACACAAAGCCACAGTCTGATCACAGACACTCTTTGGATGACCTCAGGCAGCACAGCAGTATACTCTGAGGGATATTTCTTCCTCCTTGTGGACAATGCAAACCTTCCAAGGTACACTTTTGTGGAAGCTTTTTCTCTTGCTCTTTCCTACTACCACAGAAAGCTCCATCAGGGTGGAAACCATCCCAACCCGTCAGGCTCCTTGCGGCCTGTCAGCCAACCAGGCAGAAGTCACCACACCTGCATCTTCCAAGCCATGGGTCCTTACAGCTTCTTGGCTAGGCACAGCCAAGCCTTGTGCCTGCTGCTGTCCAGTCATGGGTCCTCCTGGGTATGTAGGCAGAGGGGATCCCACAGTCAGCATGGTGCCTTCTACTGGCTTAGCAGGGCCACTGGCAGAAGTCAGCCAAAAGTACAGACCCCAGATCTAAGTCAAGGGTGACCTGCCACCTACAGACAGAAGTGACCTCTCAGCCCCCTTCTGTGACATGTTCCATCTGCTGCTCTATCAACTGCAGAGACAGAAGTGACCTCGCAGTCACTGCCACAGTCACATTCCTGCTGGTTCAGGAGATCCCGAGGCAGAGCTGAGTTCATCAGAGAATTCCTACCCATCTCCTCCTTGTGTTTTACAAGCTGATCAGATCCATAGTGCCTCAAATTAATCTTTGAATGCCATGTGACTGCACAGCAACCTCACGGTTCCTGCTATGACTCAAGGGGCCAAGTGCCTAAAGTTAAGGTTTAGGAGAGGAACTGAAGGTGAGGAGGTTAATGCACAGGAACGAGAGCTTTGTCTGCTCGGTGTTTACGTTTGGGATTAGGAACTAGGGCTCACTTTTCTTGGTTAAAGATTAAGCAAAGATTTTGTGGGCAGGTTTCATGTTTTGCTTGGTGTGTCAGGTCTGTGGTTAGGGGATGGGCAGGCCTTGTGGTTTTGGGTATTGTTTAGGTCTGCTTATACGTCTAGGGTTAAATAGAGCAATTACAAACTAGTGTTAAGGGTAGGGATCAGGGTAACCAAGAGAGTAAAGGTAAGGAAAAGAGGCTATGGGCTGAGTTTTGGCTTCACTGCATACTTTGAGGTCAGGCATAAGGGCAGTAGATTTCTGTCAGGGGTAGCATTTAGATTTATGAATTAAGGTTACTGTTTGACACTGGGGAAGGGCCTCATATGACTGTTTTAAGTCACTGTTACATCAGCATAACCTGAACCCTTTTACCTCTACAAAATCCTTAATTTCTACTGTATAAGCCCCTATTCCTTCCTCCAAATCTCACATTCTTCCTTTCCAGACTTTCTCCTGATCTCCCCATATCAGTCATCTTCTTCATGGGGGCATGTTTATGATGGCTTTCATCACTGACCTCCTCCTCCTCCACCCACAGACAGCTGCTAAAACCCTGAATTTCCTTGTTTCTCACAGCCCTCACACAAGTCTTTCTTCTGGCCCTCCCCGCTGCCCAGCACTGCCTCTCAGGTGGCACTCAGTGACCCTTCAGAAGGGGCTTAGGGCTTCCTCAATTGTCCCGGTGCTTATTAGCACCTTCCTGGCTCTCCACAGATCTTCTTGTCCATTGTGAGGACACTGCCTCTGGCTGCGACAGAGTTACTCTCTGCAGAGCAGCCCCTGTGGTGCTGTGTTTTCTATATGTGACCAGAGCAGTGTTGGTCACCCATGGCAGTAGTCGCTGTTTCTGAGCAGACCTTGCACAGCATCAAGGCCTTTTCTGCTTCTCACTCTACCCCAGGAATGAGTTGGCTGCAGGTGGGCAAGAGGCTGGGAGGGGAACCTGATGTGACAGCTGACCCAGCCTGACCAATGCACTCCTCAGATTCACCTTGTTTGTTACTAGACACTACCTTGCATGGTCATTTTATGAGGTTCCAATCACTACCCACTGAGCAACTTGTCACTGGAGATCCCCTGACATCTCCTGGCAGCTCCAGATTCCTCTCCAGGCTGGCATCAGCCATCTGACCCACTGCAGGGGGCACAGTCCCATGCAGATGAGTTTAAGATGAGTTGTCATCTCCTTAGGCAAGTGCTGCCATAACGGAAGCTCTTAGTCCTGCCCTTGGTCCCTCACAGACCACCCTGGGACTTTCAGCCTGTGTCCTTCACTCTGTGAAGAACCCCAGAAAACAGAAGAGCAGGGAGCAACCCCTTGGCTGTATTCCTGACAACTGCTTTGGAAGAGGTGACTGGGCTTCTGGGTTTGTCCTGAGCAGCCCCTTTTGTTTCTGTGCTGCTATCAGCGAAGACAGCTGTGACCCAGGGCTGCACAGTGCCTGATGCTGCCTGCTGGGAGAGGGATGCCACTGCAGAGACAACAGGCCACTCACCAAGACACATGAGATATCAGGGCTTACCCAAATATGAGAAGCATAATGTTTAAGCAAAAAGAGAGCAGCATTGTAAAGGCCACGTCCTGCTGCTGGCCATGGCCATGGCTCCAGGGAAGCAGCAGCCCCGACCCAAAGGCAGCAGAGAGGCAGAGCCCAGAGGGCAGTGAGGGGCAGCCCTGAGGACCACCGGGGCTGCTCCTCCATGTAGCAGCTGGGCTCCTGGTCCTGAGCTCCTCCTGCATGCTGGGGCTGCTCCCCCAGCTACAAAGGAGATGGGAAGAGACAGCATCTGAGACTAATGAGTTTCTAATTTTTATTTTATTGTCTATATCTACAGAGGAAGCCTAATTCTATAGGTAAATTTGATTATCTGATCAAAGTAAATAAAATAATTACCAGGCAGGCTGCTAAGATTAATATCTAACTCAAATTATTATCAAATATTTGCTAAAATAATAGTAAATAATATTAATAATGAAAGATTCTCTGAACCCTTTTCACATATGATAGGAGAAGGGATAAATTGATCAGACCTTTACTGAGGCTTCAAGAAACATGTGCAAATTGTTTGTTTATAACATCCTTCAGTTCCCGGTTCTTCATGCTGTAAATGAGGGGATTCACTGCTGGAGGCACCACCGAGTACAGAACTGCCACCACAAGGTGCAGAGATGGGAATGAGTTCGAAGGGCGCTGCAGATATGCAAACATGATAGTGCTGACAAACAGGGAGACCACAGCCAGGTGAGGGAGGCACGTGGAAAAGGCTTTGTGCCGGCCTTGCTCAGAGGGCATCCTCAGCACCACCCTGAAGATCTGCACATAGGACAGCACAATGAAAACAAAACAACCAAAGACTAAAGAGACACTAAACACAAGTGCCCCAATTTCCTTAAGATAGGCATCTGAGCAGGAGAGCTTGAGGATCTGGGGGATTTCACAAAAGAACTGGTCCACAGCATTGCCTTGGCAGAGGGGCATTGAAAATGTATTGGCGGTGTGCAGGACAGCATTGAGAAAGCCACTGCCCCAGGCAGCTGCTGCCATCTGGACACAAGCTCTGCTGCCCAAGAGGCTCCCGTAGTGCAGGGGCTTGCAGATGGCAACGTAGCGGTCATAGGCCATGATGGTGAGAAAGGAATACTCTGCTCCAATGAAGAAGACTAAAAAAAGGACTTGCGCAGCACATCCTTGATAGGAGATAGCCCTGGTGTCCCAGAGGGAATTGGCCATGGCTTTAGGGACAGTGGTGGAGATGGATCCCAGGTCGAGAAGGGCGAGATTGAGGAGGAAGAAGTACATGGGGGTGTGGAGGCAGTGGTTGCAGGCTATGGCGGTGAGGATGAGGCCGTTGCCCAGGAGGGCAGCCAGGTAGATGCCCAGGAAGAGCAAGAAGTGGAGGAGCTGCAGCTCCCGTGTGTCTGTGAATGGCAGGAGGAGGAACTCGTTGGGGAAGCTGCTGTTGGGCATTTGCTGGTTCTGTCCATGGGGTCTTGCCCAAGGAGGGAAGAGGCAGTAAGAAAATACAGCGGAATTATCTCACAAGGACTGATTTAAACAACACATATGGCTAGTCCCTTTAAATGAGTTCTGTCTGATTCTGCCTGAGGGTGTTCCTTGGACTGCTTTGGTAATGGAGGAGGCAGTCCTGCTCTACAATAATAGATAAAAAGATATTGGGTAATGCCAGATTCAATTCATTCCCGATATGTGATTATCCACATTTTGCTCCCTATTCACCTGAAAGGAAGCAGGGCTGCGGGGTTTTCTTTTTCTTTTTTCTTTTTTCTTTTTTCTTTTTTCTTTTTCTTTTTTCTTTTTTCTTTTTTCTTTTTTCTTCTTTCTTTTTTTCTTTTTTCTTTTTTCTTCTTTCTTTTTTCTTCTTTCTTTTTTTTTTTAATATTTTCCTTCCTGCTGCACTCGAGGTGAAACTTGGATACTCAGAGAAAGGGACATTCCCTTTAGTTCAGAATGTCCTTGAGAGGGGAAAGGCAGTCTGTCCATCAAGGCTGGTCTCTTCTGCTGGCATCTCTGTGAGCTGTATGACAATGACATTCACATCCTCACCTGAAAAGGACCAGGACACTGTGGAAAGCAGAGGAATTAAAGCTCAAAGTGCACATCTCCAGACCCCTCACCCTGTCCCCCTGCTCCCATTCCCACAAGCACACTGAGAGCTCACTCCATGGGCGTGTGAAACTCCCATCCCCAGCCAGCCTGGAAACAAGAACAGCAGCAGCACAGACAGGTGGAGAAGCCAGAAGGAATACCAGCATGCTGCTGCCAGGGGAGGCAAGGCCAGGGAGGGACAGACGGACACTCAGCAGACCCTCCTGTGCTGCATCTCTGCCTGCAGAGGAGGCAGCTCATGCTCACTGCAAGTGCTTTGTGCTCTGCTCTGGCCTGCAGATACCTCCCAAAGACAGGGCACTGGGCATCACAGAGGGTTTTCAGCTACTAAAGGTCAACTTAGATAAAACCTGAGGGGACCATAAATACGATATTGGTGCAGTCCGTGGGCTGAGGTGTGGGAAGGGACTTCACAGATTTCGTTACTGACACATCGATTTCTCAATGCAATGCTCTAGGCATCTCAGTCTGCTGTACAATCCTGACAGTCCATTACCATGAAACCTGCCTCCCCTCCACTGCAGGAATCTGAAAGCACAGACTGCAGAAAAAGCCTTGCCCTTCAGGTTGCTGCTGCCTTGGTCTTCCTCTTGAAAAATCCAACTCTAAATGACTTTCTCTAAAGCATCTTCAACTTTTTGCTAGAGGAACAGAGTGAGCCATCCTGACAGGTGATATCAGCCATCGGATGTGCCAGCTGTAGAAGACCCCTTTGGCAACCCCACCTGCATTGCCCTGCTGCCGGAGACTCAAGGTGTCAAGAGTCTACAGGTCTGTCCTGCCACTCGCTGCCCTGTGCTGTTGTGCTCCTCACTGCCTCCAACCCCTCTCTCCTTCTCTCCTCTCCCCACGTCAGCTGAGGTCAGAGCCTCCAGCCCTGCTGCGCTGTGCAGAGAAGATGTTCCTGGGCAGAGCTGCCTCCCTGCAGCGCTGCCTGCTTGCCACGAGCTCCCCTTGTGCCCAGGAGCCCAGCCCAGCTCAGCAGCACAGCACCAGACCATGGCATCACTTGCTCTGTGCCATTGTGCTCCCTTGAGGTGTCCCCAAGGCCTCAGGGCTGACAGCTCCTGAAGGCAGCAGGGTCTCTCCTGGGGTGTGGTGTTTGAAGCAGGCTGAAATCATCACTGACTGCTCCTCTCTGAACGTGGGAGAGAGGAATTTTAGAAGTGTGATTTGTGCTGTTAGACTGTGGTTTTCAAACATGAATACAAATGATTCCTTAACCCCTATTTTGTTCCCCCTGCATTGCAGAACACCTCAGCCATGACTGGAAGGGAATATTTCACCACTCTGAACACCCTTCATCATTTAAGAACTGAGAAAAAAACATGTTCATTGGTGTCCCAACAAGAGAGAGGGGACCACAATACTCTCAAATGGTTTCCATGAAGAAAGGGGAATGGGACAATATGACATCATTCATTGAGTTTCCCCTACTGTGAATATGGAAGGTCCTCAACCCTTAGAGACACCTCTTCCTCCTCTCTTGCATGACGAGCATGGTGACTGAGATATGTAACACCCTCATTCATCACTGTGCTGGTGCTTGCCACCAAACACCTGCAGACTCCTGTGGCCTTCTTCCTTGGGGGATTTGCCCTCCTTGCAGGCTTTGTACAGCTTGACCACCCTGCACCAGATGCTGGCCAGCTTCCTGGCTGGGGACGGCACCCCCTTTGCTCACAGAGGTGGGAGCACTATCAGCTGCACCTTCTGCATGAACTGACTGCTTCCTGCTGGGGCCATGTCCTATGGATGGGCAGCAGTTCTCACAGGCAGGGTGAGCAGGGAGGGCCCCTCACCACTCTTTTGCAGCAGTCTTTCCCATCCATGCTTGTAACCTGCTTGCGAAGAGCCTGGCCATGGTAACAACCAGGCAGAAAAACTATGGCCTCTGCATCTCTTGTGGCCTCTCCAGCTACAGCCACCGATGTGGCTACTCAGACGGAAGGCTCAGGGAAACACTCTGCCATCCAGGTCTTGTCGGTATCCAACAGCAGCAGCGGGGGGTATGCCTGTGCGAGGTGTGCCCCGGTTGAAGAGCTGCTCAGACAGATAGTGGAGCTTTGGGAGGAGGTGAGCAGGCTCAGGAGCATCAGGGAGTCAGAGAGGGAAATTAACTGGTGGAGGTGTACTCTACCCTCTCTGAGACAAACTCATGAGCCTGCCACAGCACAAGTGTCTCCTGCTACGCAGCAGACAAAAGTTCGCTCATCCTGCCAGGCGGTAGGAGGAGACCTAGGCCAAGGTAGGGAATGGAGGCAGGTTCCTGTTCAGGGTGGTAGGTGAGCCCTGTCCCTGCCCACCTCACCTTCCCATCTACACTTATATAACAGGTATGAGGGTCTAGAACACGACAGTCAGAACAATGAAGTAGATGAAAGCCCGTCCCAGTTGGACAGGGTGCCTAAGGCAAGGCAACCTACCGCCCACATTGCTACATCATCTGTCAAAAAACAAAGAAGGATTACTGTCATGGGGGACTCCCTGTTGAAAGGGACAGAGGGCCCAGTATGCCGACTGGACCCAACACACAGGGAGATCTGTTGCCTCCCTGGGGCTTGGGTGAGAGACTTGGCTAAGAATGTCAAGCGCCTGGTACGGCCCACTGACAACTACCTGCTACAGGTCTTTCAGGCTGGTAATGACGAGGTAGCAACGAGAAGTCCAAGAGCGCTCAAAAGGGACACAACCTAACATGCATGCATGAAATACACAGGTGTTGAATCATTTGCGGAATGGGGCATAGAATTTCCTGTAGAATCCCCGTAGAATCTCCTGTAGAATCTCTTGTGGAACAGGGCACAGAATTCCCTTACAATAGCCAGAATAATCACAGGTAGAATATCTGTTGTGGAATGGGGCATAGAATCCCCCGTAGAATCCCCCAAAGAATCACTTTCGGAACAGGGCGTAGAATACCCCGTAAAATCCCCTGTAGAATACCCCACAGAATCTCCTGTGGAACTGGACGTAGATTACCCTGTAGAATCCCCCGTAAAATACCTCGAAGAATCTCTTGCATAACGGGGCATACAATCCCCTGTACAATCCCTTGTAGAATCCCCCGTAGACTCTCTTGTGCAATGAGGCATTGAATCCGCCGTAGAATCCCCCGTAAAATCTCTTGCGGAATGGTGTGTAGACTCCCACATAGAGACCCATCGCAGAAGTCCCTGTAGAATCTCTTGAAGAACAGGGCTTAGAATCCCCTGTAGAATCCCCCGTAAAATCTCTTGCGGAACGGTGCGTAGAATCCCCCATAGAGTCCCCCATAGAATCCCCCATAGAATCTCTTGTGGAACAGGGTATCGAATCCCACTTAGAATCCCCCATACAATAGCCCGTAGAATTGCCCATAGAGTCCCTTGCAGAACTGGACATAGAATCCCCTGTAGAATCCCCCATAAAATCTCTTTTGGAATTGGATTAGAATGCCCCATAAAATCCCGCGTGGAATCACCCACAGAATCTTTTGTGGAACGGGACGTAGATTCCAATGTAGAATCCCCCGTAAAATACCTCGAAGAATCTCTTGCGTAACGGGGCATACAATATGCTGTAGAATCCCCTGTGGAATCCCCTGTAGACTCTCTTGTGGAATGAGGGAGGACAGTAAAAAGGTGTGTCTACCTTGCCCAGTCTTTCACAGAACCCTTCTGCTGTGGAGGTGCTGATGGCCAATGAACAGCAGGTGCCAATTGCTACAACAGCAGTGCACCTGAGGCACTACTGCATTAACAGAGACTCCCTGATTCCCATCTATGAGCTGGTTCATTGACTGCAGAGCCAAGGAATGATCAGCAACACTTGCTTACCATTTAATAGTCTCATAAGGCCATTGCAAAATTCTAACGGTAAGTGGAAAATAACAGTGGACTTCTGTGGCCTAAATGAAGTCACATCACTGCTGAGTGCTTCTGTGCTGGGCATGCTAGAATTTCTTTCAGTACAAACTGGAGTCAAAGGCAGACAAACGGTATGCCACGATTAATATTGCTAATGCATTTTTCTCCATCCCTTTGGCAGTAGTATGAAGGCAACACTTCGCTTTCACATGGAGGGTCGTCCTGTCCACCTGGAATTGACTGCCCCTGGGCTGGAAACACAGCCCTACCATTTGCCATGGGCTGATCCAGACTGTCCTGGAACATAGGGAAGCTCCTGAACACCTCCAACATACTGATGCCTTCATCACATGGGGCAACACAGCAGAAGTATTTGAGAAATGGAAGAAAATGTTCCAAATCCTTCTGAAAGCTTGTATTGCCCTAAACCAAAGTAAGCTCAAGGGACCTGCAGAGGAGAACATAATGCAGGCTGGCCAGATTCAGGGGGACCTCTGCTTGGGGAAAGGTTGGGCATCGGTCAGTGTGTGATGAGCAATTGTACTGTGCATCACTTGCTTTGTATATAACAATGATAATAAAAATATTTATTATTATTATTTATTAGTAGTATTGTTACTGTTTTTACTATCTCTTCATTTTCTGTCCATTTATTAAAGATATCTTTATTTCAACCCATTATCTTTTGGGTGGTGGGTGTGAGCTAACATCTGTGTGGTGCTGAGTTGCCTGATGGGTTAAAGCACAACATGTTTGACAATCACAGTCTAACAACACAAATCACACTTATGAAATCAGTCTCTAACATCTATAGAGAAAAGTGGTGATGACTTCAGTCTGCTTCAAATACCACACCCCAGCAGAGACCCTGTTACTCTTGGGGACACCTCAAGAGAGCACAATGGCACAGAGCAAGCGATGCCATGGTCTGGTGCTGTGCTGCTGAGCTGGGCTGGGCTCCTGGGCCCAAGGGGAGCTCCTGGCAAGTGGGCAGCACTGCAGAGAGACAGCTCTGCCCAGGAGCAGCTCCTCTGCACAGCATAGCAGGGCTGGAGGCTCTGACCGCAGCTGGCATGGGGAGAGGAGAGAAGGAGAGAGGGGTTGGAGGCAGTGAGGAGCGCAACAACAGAGGGCAGCAAGTGGCAGGACAGACCTGCAGACTCTCAACACTGTGAGTCTCTGGCAGCAGGGCAAGGGAGGTGCAGATGCCAAAGGGGCATCTTCTGCAGCTGGCACATCTGATGGCTGATAGCATCTGTCAGGATGGTTCTCTCTGTCTCTTCAGAAATGAGTAGGAAATGCTTTAGACAATGGCATTTATTAGTGGATATTTTAAGCAGAAAATATCTCAAGCTTGGCTTCTCTGAAGGAGAAGGTTTTCTTGGATTCTCTGTTTTCAGATTCCTGCAGTGGAGGGGAGGCAGGTTTCATGTCAATGGATTGTCAGGATTTTACAGGAGACTGAGGCTCCTAGACCATTGCACTGAGAGATCAATATGCCAGTGATGAACTTGATAAACTCTCCTCTGCAACCTCAGCTTAAAGACTGTACCAACATCATGTCTGTGGTCTCCTTACTGCTTACTGGAGTGGATCTTCAGGAGCTGCAGCCCCTGTGATGCCCATTGACAGGGCCGTGTGCTCAGGAGTCCTCTGCAGGGCATAGCTGATCACACAGCTTGTGGGATGGGGTCTGTGAGCGTGGACAGGGAGGAGATGTGGGGACACAGAACCAGCTCCCAGCAGGGACATGGGCAGGCGGTGAGAGGGAGCTGCTGCCAGAAATGCTGTGCGAGGGAGGGCTCAGGCACCTCTCTGCCATCCCCTTCATGGCAGGCACCTTCCCTGGGACAATTGCTGCTCTCCTCTCCCACCAGCACAGGGTAGCTGAGACCAGAACCGATGGGTAGACTGGCTGTGCTCTCTGAAGTACAGCCTGCACTAGAAGAATAGTGTCTGTGACACTGAGGATCCACAAGGTTTCACTTGTAGTGCAGCAGGAATGACAGTATAGCAAAAAGAAGTTGCCACTGCTCTGTCATTAGGTGATTTGGGAGCAAAAATTTCTTCATATCAGGAGTTAATTTATTCTGAGAATACCCAATGGTCCACTTTACTTCTTTTTATAGGTAAGGACCATTTACTACAGTGCTCCCATGGACAACCTCCAGCAGCATCAGTCAGAGCTCATGAAAGGGAACTACAAAATGTCTGCTTAATAGGCCAAAAATGAATCAGTTATTATCAGATAATTGTGTTGTACCTTCTTACTGCCTTGTCCCTCCCTGGGCAGGACTCCATGCCCAGAACCAGCAAATGCCCAACAGCAGCTCTGTGAGTGAGTTCCTCCTGCTGGCATTTGCAGACACGCAGGAGCTGCAGCTCCTCCACTTCGCGCTCTTCCTGGGCATCTACCTGGCTGCCCTCCTGAGTAACGGCCTCATCCTCACCACCATAGCCTGCAACCACTGCCTCCACACCCCCATGTACTTCTTCCTCTTCAACCTTGCACTCCTCGACCTGGGATCCATCTCCACCACTGTCCCCAAAGCCATGGTCAATTCCCTCTGGGACACCAGGGCCATCTCCTATGAAGGGTGTGCTGCACAGGTCTTCTTTGTCTCTAAGGGCACAAATGGCAGACAAGTGCTGCAACAGACCTGGCCCACGAGGCTCCAAAGAGCCTCAATTACTCTATAGTCTTATGGGCCTTTGCCTGCTGGCTCTTCACCACCTCTCTTGGCATACGAAAGCCCTCCTTAGCCCAAGAACTCCTCAAATTCGCCTTTTCCTTTACAAGGCATTTATTTGGATGGTCACTCATTTTATGTTGTTCCTGGAGATCCCCTTACATCTCCTGACAGCTCCAGATTCCTCTCCAGGCTGGCATTGGCCATCCAACCCTCTGCAGGGGGTGCAGTCCCATGCAAATCTGTTGAAGACCAGTTGTTGTCTGCTTGGGCAAGTGCCACTATAAAGGGAGCTCTTGGTTGAGTCCTTGGTCTCTCACAGACCCCCCTGAGAGATTCAGTGTGTGTCCTTCACTCCACGAAGAAGCCCAGAAAACCTGAATCCCTGAGCAGCCCCTTTTGTTACTGCCTTGGTATCAGGGAGGCCAGCTGTGACCCAGGGCTGCACAGTGCCTGCTGCTGCCTGCAGCCATAGGGATGCCACTGCAGAAACAACAGTACAGGAGATCTACGGTCTTACCCAAATACAAGTGCACAAGAGAACAAAGTGAAAGCCAAAAAAGAGCAGCAGTGAAAAGGCCACGTCCTGCTGCTGGCCATGGCCATGGCTACAGGCAAGCAGCAGCCCTGACCCGAAGGCAGCAGAGAGGCAGAGCCCAGCAGGCAGTGAGGGGCAGCCCTGAGGGCCACTGGGGCTTCTCCTCCATGTGGCCGATGGGCTCATGGCCCTGAGCCCCTCCTGTGTGCTGGGGCTGCTCGCCCATCTGCAGAGGAGATGGGAAGAGGTGGCAGCTGAGACCAATGAATTTCTGCTGTATTAGTTATTGTCTTTATCTACACAAAAGAGACTGGTTCTATAGGTACATGAATTAATTAGATCAGAATAAATAAATAAATAACAGGCAGGAGTTTAAGAATAACACTCAGTCAAAACATCAAAGATATGGGAAATAATAAGAAAGAAAAATAATAACAACAAATTTTCCTTACAGTTTTTTCAGATGACTTGGGAGACCTATTATGATATGGGGCCCACTATTAATGCTGAAATGTAGGTACCAAAGAGTTTCCTCAAAGCATCCTTAATGTCCTTGTTCCTAATGCTGTAGATAAGAGGGTTCACTGCTGGAGGCACCACCGAGTACAGAAATGACAACACCAGGTTCAGGGATGGCAAAAACGTGGAGAGGGGCTTCAGGTAGGCAACTGTTGCAGTGCTGACAAACAGGGAGACAATGGCCAGGTGAGGGAGGCATGTAGAAAAAGCTTTGTGCCAGCCATGCTCAGAGGGCATCCTCAGCACGGCTCTGAAGATCTCCACATAAGAAACCAGAATAAAAACAAAACAACCAAATAATAAAGAAATACTAAACACAAGTGCCCCAACTTCCCTGAGGTAGGCATCTGAGCAGGAGAGCTTGAGAATCTGGGGAACTTCACAGAAGAACTGGTCCACAACATTGCCTTGGCAGAGGGGCAGGGAAAATGTACTGGCAGTGTGCAGGACAGCATCGAGAAAGCCACTGCCCCAGGCAGCTGCTGCCATTTGGGCACAAGCTCTTCTGCCCAGGAGGCTTCCGTAGTGCAGGGGCTTGCAGATGGCAACATAGCGGTCGTAGGCCATGACGGTGAGGAGGGAATACTCTGCTCCAAACAAGAAAGCTAAAAAGAGGACTTGTGCAGCACATCCTTCATAGGAAATGGTCCTGGTGTCCCAGAGGAAATTGGCCATGGCTTTAGGGACAGTAGTGGAGATGGATCCCAGGTCGAGGAGGGCAAGGTTGAGGAGGAAGAAGTACATGGGGGTGTGGAGGCGGTGGTCACAGGCTATGGCGGTGAGGATGAGGCCGTTGTCCAGGAGGGCAGCCAGGTAGATGCCCAGGAAGAGCGCGAAGTGCAGGAGCTGCAGCTCCCTCATGTCTGTGAATGCCAGCAGGAGGAACTCACTCACAGAGCTGCTGTTGGGCATTTGCTGGGTCTGGGCATGGAGTCCTGCCCAAGGATGAAAAAGGCAGAAAGATAGTACAGAATTATGTCATAACTAATTCAATTTTGGCCTCTCAAGAAGACATTGCTCAGGTCCCTTTCGTGCGTTATGATAGACCTATCCTGAGAGTGTCTCTGGAAGCAGGGAACTGTAGTGGTTGTGGTCAGTGTAGTAGTCAGTCCTCACCTATGACAATAAGGAAAGGGGAACATGGTAATCCCTGATTAATTTCACTCCTGATATCAGGTGATTATCCACATTGCTGTTCCAAATTCACCCAACTGCATAGTGGGGCTATGAGAATTTCTTTTTTGTATATTTTCATTTGTGCTGCACTCCAAGTGAAACCTTGTGGATCCTCAGAGACAAAGCGACTATCCCTTTAACACAGAGTGTCCTTCAGAGGGGACAGCCAGTCTCTTCTGCTGGCATGTCTTTGAGTTGCAGGATAATTGTACTTACTTGTTCACCCGAGAAGAACCAGGACACTGCTGAATCCAGACTAAGTGCACATCCCCAGACCCCTCACCCTGCCCCTGTACTCCCCTTTCTTCCAAGCACACCAAGGCCTCACTCCATGGGCATGTGAAACCCCCATCCCCAGCCAGCCTGGAAACAAGAACGGCAGCAGCATGGCCAGGTGGAGAAGCCAGGAGGAATGCCAGCATGCTGCTGCCAGGGGAGGCAAGGCCAGGGAGGGACAGACGGACACTCAGCAGACCCTCCTGTGCTGCAGCTCTGCCTGCAGACGAGGCAGCTCCTGCTGGGGACACTGGGGGCTTGAGGGCAGAGGCTGTGCTGGTGGGAGAGGAGATCGGGGGGTGTCCCAGGGAAGGTGCCTGCCCTGCAGGGGATGGCAGGGAGGTGCCTGAGCCCTCCCTCACACAGCAATTCTGGCAGCAGCTCCCTATCACCGCCTGTCCTGCCCATGTCCCTGCTGTCTGCCCATGTCCCTGCTGGGAGCTGGTTCTGTGTCCTCACATCTCCTCCCTGTCCTTGCTCACACATCCCATCCCAAAAGCTGTGTGCTCAGACTCACTCAGATTCCCCTCCACTGCAAGAATCTGAAAGCACAGAATCCAAAAAAGCCTTCCTCTTCAGGTAAACCAAGACCCAGTCTTCCTCTGGAAATTTCCTTTTATAAATGCCACTCTCTACAACTTCTTCTACTCCACGTTAAATGTAGAGTAAAAGTCATCCTGACAGATGCTATCAGCCGTCGGATGTGCCAGCTGTAGAAGACCCCTTTGGCAACCCCACCTGCATTGCCCTGCTGCCAGAGACTCATGATGTAAAGAGTCTGCAGATATGTCCTGCCACTTGCTGCCCTCTGTGGCTCTTCTCACTGCCTCCAGTGCCTCTCTCCTGCTCTCCTCTCCCTGTGTCACCTGTGGTCAGAGCCCCCAGCTGTGCTGCACTGTGCAGAGAAGCTGCTCCTGGGCAAAGCTGTCTCTCTGCAGCTCTGCCCGCTTGCCAGGAGCAACCCCAGCTCCCAGGAGCCCAGCCCAGCTCAGCAGCACAGCACCCGACCATGGCATTGCTTGCTCTGTGCCATTGTGCTCCCTCGAGGTGCCCCCAAGGCCTCAGGGCTGACAGCTCCTGAAGGCAGAGTGTGGTTGTCAAACATATTCTGCTTTAACCTGGCGGGCAGCTCAGCACCACACAGCTGTTGGCTCACACCAACCCCCCCAGATGCTTATGTGCTGAGATAAGGGCAGTTTAAAGGACTGAAAGGTAAAAGAAATAACTAGAATAGTAATTATTATTATTATTTTTGTTATGTACAAAGCAAGTTATGCACAGTGCAATTGATCATGACTGACTGATGTCCAGCCTGGGGACATGCTGGTAGAACATTGTGGTAACCATCTGCATCTGCTCTTCTTTGACCTCAACAACTCTGGAAATGGAAGGGTCCTCCCAGAGGCTGGGCAAGTGTGGTGGTTTTACCGTGCTGGGCAGCTAACCCCACAACCGCTCTCTCACTCCCCCTCTGTTAGATGAGGAGGGG
>JADZGK010000491.1:0-30415 GCA_018104995.1 Cairina moschata | reverse complement strand
AAAGTTTCAGTGTTTCATGGAAAGTATTTCAAAATCCTTTTTTTTTTTCAGTTTAAGTGCATAGTAGAAGGACTAGAAATGGAAGTACTGTTTTATTGTGGTGTGTGTAATTGGACAGACGTTACCAGCTTACTCACAAAAGTCCTATTTCTTCAGATCTATCTTATTCTTTGCCTAGTCTCACACTGGGTGTTTCTAGGACGTGTACAAATTAGTATTCCACCCCTTTTCTTCTTTGTGCTTTCCCATTCTGTCATTGTGCTTTCTTTCCTTCTGCACACTTCTTTGTGCTGGCCCATTTTAAACTTGTAATTCTCTTAATCTCTTCTTATAAAACGACCTTGGATTTAATATGCATATGCTCTTCTGTGCTGTACACATGTAGTTTTGCTTTCAGTCCTCAGGAAAATCAAAGTTATGAGTATGAAACGTCCTTTATGAGGTGATGCTGAAGGACAAAGCACAACTTTCTGTTTCAGGTGGCATGTCCTCTTTGCCTTTCCAAAGAGAGCATGGATGGAAACAGGATAAATACATCTACGTATTCTAGCATTGGCCGTTAGATTGGTACCACAGGGAAAAAGTCTCTAAAGTGTATCTTTGTATGCTCTGTGAGCCTCATTGGTTTTGGTAGTTTAACAAATCCTACCTAGTTCTGGTTCACTCAGTACTGCTTCAGAACTAAAAGGTCTGTGACAGAGTAGTGTGAATTCCCAAACCTGTACTTCTGTGCAGAATCAGTTCTACTCTAATAGGCTCGTCACAGAGCCAAAGCTACCAAACTTGGTTGATCCTAAGGTCCTAAAGCCTGTTGCACAGGGTTGCAGCAACTTGAATCCCTATTTGTAGGGCCCTGTCACAGGGAAACCTCTTTTGGTCTTGTGACAGGTTTACAATTATGAAAGTATCATCATGGAACAAGTATGAAAACACATGATTTGACAGTGTTCTAAGTTTGGATTTCAAACAAGACCTTTTTTTTACACTTGTGGATATAAAGTTAGTTTAAGTTTAAGGACACCAATTACAGAAAAAAAAAAAAAAAAAAGGATTTTACCTAAAAATAGAGAAGTAGTAGATTCACAAGTTATATGATTAATGAAATCTTGGTATCTGTAGTATCCCATGTGTATTAGAATCCTCAAAGAACACAAACTGTGCTAGTATGTGGCTGCTTGAAGGGTAGTTCTTACAGTCAGAGGGGTACAGCTCTGCTTCCATCACTTTCAGAACTGTTCTTAACTATTCCTCTATCCATAGCCAAAGTAAGGAGCTGATGATTGCTGAAACAGAACAACACTTACTTTGTGAAATCTGACAAGTTATTAAAATGTAGCTCTATTATTTTTATCTTGTACATGTATTCACAAAGGAAGCACATTTCCCTTATGGTCTGTTTAGATATAGAGGGACTTCTACCTAAGTGTTTGATATTGATCTGTGTATTATCCACACTTCTGTAAAATCTACCTATAATGTTGGTGTTTGTCATTTGTGCTGTAAGATATTGGAGGTTTCTTTTCCTTTTTTTTGTTACAGATGTTTGCCAATATAGAAAGGTGTATCCTTTTAATGGAGGTTCTCCACTCGTCTAGTCATCGGCTTACGACTTTCACTTTAGCTGGAATCAAGTTCCTTATGCTGTTGGTAAGAACATACCTCTTTTTACCCTTTTTTCAGTACTATTTAGGCTTGCTGTTGGTGGAATTGCAGCATGTGTGCTTGGAAGATATAAGAATCAATATAAAATTAAAAATAATTTAACATACCTAAATCTATATTTAATATAATAAAATTTAATAAATATGGGTTAATAAATTCCTATAAATAAGAATTTCTTCATGGAGAGGGGTGGTTAACCATTAGAGTGGACTGCCCAGGGAAGTGGTGGAATCCCTATCTCTGGAGAGGTGTTGACATAACACCAAGGTGTTGAAGGATTTTTTAAAACAGCCAAAATCCCATGGCTTGCTGCAGCTGAGCAAACCAAGCTACCAGGGCAACTATGAGAAGTTCCCATGACAGTGTTCCCACATTGCCCAATTGAGAAAAATATTGTTACCAGCCTCTGGCTTCAAGGACAAGGTCTACGTGACTGCTAATCACAAGAGGGGTTGTTTTCTTGCAGGTGGGGTTGTTTTCTTGTAGTTGTTTGTCTGAGTGCTTTTGACCAATAATCTTGTGTGAAACACTATTCACCCCTGTTAAGTTCACTATAAAAGTTTGGCTGTTCGGGCAATAAGATGGAGCATGATGTGACTCTACTGGTGTCTGTCGTGCTTTCAGCCGTGCTTCCTGCAACACCAAGGGACATAATGATGGAACTTGGTAGGTCAGGTTGATTGTTGGACTTGAAGGTTTTTTCCAACCTAGATGATTCTGTGATTCTCTAAGCATGTTGCATTCATGATTCCACTTCAGCTAAGATTCTGCATATGGTATCTTTAATAAGTGGAGCCTTGGGGCCAAGTTTTTCCTCTGATAAACTTTTTTTTTTTTTTTTTCCTTTCTCTTTTTTCTGTTTTTTTTTTTTTTTTATTATTATTATTTTCCATTCAATTTATATTCTGCCAGGCATGGAGATGAAGTTTTCTTCAGGCTTGTATCTGAATGTCCATCAGTACAGTAGACAAATCTTGTCATAGGAAAGGGAGATAGCAGAGTAGGTCAGATACTCAAGAATTGTTTTCAGGGAGCATCTGAGAAACATTTACATTAATCATTCTTCCTTGCAAAATAATTTTTGTTTCATTGCAGCCTGTGCTTTCCCTTCTATCCTTGCCTTCACTACTGATTCCATTGAGATCTGATTAGTGGTGAGTGGAAACTTAGTCCACACAGCAGTTGTGCCTGAGCTTCAGCTTGTAGCATCAAGGGTAAGACACGAGAAAAGCATGTTTGACTATTTGTGAGGTGTTGGGACCTAATTCACAGAAAGAATTGCTGAAGCCCAAACCAAACCAAAACTGACACATTTTCTGATTTGCATTAACTGTTAATTTGTGTGCTCTTAGCCTGTAGTGAGTAGAGTGAGAATCAGAATTGATCTAACTGTCCTTTCTTGCTTGCAGTAATGCAGAGCTGAAGTATTTGATTATTTACAGGGCTCTTCTGAACATCACAGAAGTTCTCCCCATTTACAGTGAGATAGCCTTTCTGTGGCCAGCTGTAGTTAACTTAGCAGCAATACAGCAACAGTGGCAATAGAACATAGTGGACAAACATTTAAGCTCTTATTCAGCAAGTGTTTAAGAAAGTTTTGCTGTACTAATGATGAGTTCTTTGTGATTTCAGTCAGATATTTATTTTCAAGCTACTGCTGCAGTAAGGGGATCATGTCATAGCAGTTCTAAGGAAATGAGTTCAAGTTCTCCTCAAGCACCGATGGCTTATGAAATCCCAGCATGTCCTCTTTCTTCTTCAGAAGGTAACATGGGTTGCTTGAAGCTTTGATTATTATCTTTAGTAAAATGAAATCAATCAGTTAAAAGATTTTGTTTTCATGGCTGAAAGTCTGGAAGATGGAAACCTTATCCAGAGATCTGAAACACCTGGCTGAGCTTTTGTCCCATAGTATCTTCTGAATGCACAGCAGCACTGTTTTGAAGAAATCATGTCTGTAGGAGGGGAAGAATTAAGCTTCACTACCTTAATGAGTCTTTGGCAATATGGCCAAGACTATCAAGCAAAAAGAGGTCTAAAACTGTGGGAAAACTTTCAGACTTCATGTATGCCATTCCTTTCATTTATGAACAGCTAAACTATCGATAGCTAATTAAACTAATGCAAGCTAAGGGCAAGAAGTATTTCTAGTCTCAAAAGAGTTAATACATTTAAAGTTAATAAATGCACAGTAAATTTGGTGTAACGTTGTCCTGGTTTCAGTTAGAACAGAGTTAATTTTCTTCCTAGTAGCTAGTGGAATGCTGTGTTTTGGCTTAGGATGAGAAGAGTGCTGATAACACCCCGATGTTTTAATTGTTGCAGAGCAGTGCTTATACTAAGCCAAGGACATCTCAGCTTCTTGCTCTGTCCTGCCAATGGGCAGGCTGGGGGTGCAGTAAGAGCTGGGAGGGGACAAACCCAGGACAGGTGACCCAAACTAGCCAAAGGGGTATTCCATACCATCTGACGTCATGCTAAACAATATATAGGGGTGGCTAGCCGGGGGGAGGGGGCCGGACTGCTCGGGGTTAGGCTGGGCATCGGTCAGCGGGTGGTGAGCAATTGCATTGTGCATCACTTGTTTGTACATATTATTAGTAGCAGTACTATTATCACAATTGTATTATTATTATTATTATTATTGTTATTATTATTATTTTTTCCTGTCTTATTAAACTGTCTTTATCTCAACTCACGGGCTTCACTTTCCATTTCTCTCCCCCGTCCCAGAAAGGGAGGGGGGAGGGTGAGCGAACGGCTGCGTGGTGTTTAGCTGCCGGCCGGGTTAAACCACGACAGTCTTTTTGGCGCCCAACATGGGGCTCGAACCCACGAGATAACGCTTCAGTACCGACCACCTCCGAAGCAGATCGAACTCCTTCATATGCTGCCAATATCTCCTTTTCAGTTGGAGTATAGCGGGCCTCGGATCCTCTGTATCCCCGACTCCAAAACCCCAGGGGCCGACCTCGAGTTTCCCCAGGTTCTTTCTGCCAGAGGCTCCAGGTGGGGCCGTTCTCCCCGGCTGCGGTGTAGAGCACATTCTTTACATCTGGTCCTGTTCGAACTGGCCCAAGGGCTACTGCATGGACTATTTCCTGCTTGATTTGTTCAAAGGCTTGTCGTTGCTCAGGGCCCCATTCAAACTCATTCTTCTTACGGGTTACTTGGTAGAGCGGGTTTACAATCAGACTGTAATTTGGGATGTGCATTCTCCAAAACCCCACAACACCTAGGAAAGTCTGTGTTTCTTTTTTGCTAGTTGGTGGAGACATAGCTGTTCTTTTGTTGATCACATCCATTGGGTTCTGACGACGTCCATCTTGCCATTTTATTCCTAAAAACTGGATCTCTCGTGCAGGTCCTTTGACTTTATTTTGTTTTATGGCAAAACCGGCTTTCAGAAGGATTTGGACTATTTTCTTCCCTTTCTCAAAAACTTCCTCTGCTGTGTCACCCCACACAATAATGTCATCGATGTACTGCAGGTGTTCAGGAGCTTCCCCCTGCTCTAGCGCAGACTGGATCAGCCCATGGCAAATGGTAGGGCTGTGCTTCCACCCCTGGGGCAGTCGATTCCAAGTATATTGGACTCCCCTCCAAGTGAAAGCAAATTGTGGCCTGCACTCTGCTGCTAGAGGGATGGAGAAAAATGCATTAGCGATATCAATTGTGGCGTACCACTTGGCTGCCTTCGATTCAAGTTCGTACTGAAGTTCCAGCATGTCCGGCACTGCAGCACTCAGTGGTGGCGTGACTTCGTTCAGGCCACGATAGTCCACTGTTAGTCTCCACTCGCCATTAGACTTTCGCACTGGCCATATGGGACTATTGAAAGGTGAATGAGTCTTGCTGATCACTCCTTGGCTCTCCAATTGACGAATTAGCTTATGGATGGGAATCAGGGAGTCTCGGTTAGTGCAATATTGCCGCCGGTGCACAGTTGTGGTAGCGATTGGCACTTGCTGTTCTTCGACCCTCAGCAACCCCACAACAGAGGGGTCCTCTGAGAGACCAGACAAGGTAGATAATTGTTTAATACCCTCTGTCTCTAAGGCAGCTATACCAAAAGCCCACCGGAACCCCTTTGGGTCCTTGAAATATCCTCTTCTAAGATAGTCTATGCCAAGGATACATGGAGCATCCGGGCCAGTCACAATGTGGTGCTTTTCCCACTCGTTCCCAGTCAGACTCACTTCAGCCTCCAATACAGTCAACTGCTGAGATCCCCCTGTCACTCCACAAATATAAATGGGCTCTGGCCCTTTATAGCTCGATGGCATTATAGTACATTGTGCACCGGTGTCTACTAGAGCCTTATACTTCTGTGCGTCTGATGTGCCAGGCCATCGAATCCACACAGTCCAATAAACTCGATTATCCCTTTCCTCCCCCTGGCTGGAGGCAGGGCCTCCCTAATCCTGGTCAGAATCTTCTTCATTTCTGTGTTTGAAGGACTGTCTGCTGGAAGTTGGAGCAGCAAACTTTTCAGAGAATCCCTTTTTCCCGATTGTTTTCTTTTTCAACTCACGTACCCGTGCCTCTAGGGTCGCAGTAGATTTTCCATCCCATTTTCTCATGTCCTCTCCGTGGTCTCGTAAGTAAAACCACAGGGTGGCACGGGGTGAGTACCCACCATATCGTCTTCCTTGTGTGGATGAACGCCTACCCCTGATAGCTGAGACACTGCTCTGTACAGGTGCGGAGGAGAATAATCTCTCTTCAAGTTGGTGAACCTTTTCAGAAAGTTTCTCCCAAGTGTTCTCTTTTGGTCGGTGGACACTGGTTGGTTCAGGTGGGGAGGAAGATAGATTCTCCTTAAGTTGGTGGAACTCTTCAGAAAGTTTCTCCACAGCTGAGACGCAGGCCTGTAAGGAAGAGGAGAGACTTTCTTCGTACTGCCGGAGTTGTTTCGCCACTTCATCCACTGTGGGTTCCTCATCCTCTTTCCAGGCCATTATTGCCAATGAGCTAGCATATGATGATGGTGCACTCCGTACAAACTTCCGCCACATGGGTCGTGTACACCTGACTTCATCTGGATCTTTGGATGTTTGTCTGAGGTCTGGATCCTCATAAATCACTTCCCGTACGGCTAATTCTCTCAGGTACTGGATTCCCTTCTCCATAGTGGTCCACTTGCCTGGTAGACATAAAAGTTCTTCCTTGAAGGGATATCTTTCCCTCACAGCTGAGAGGAGACGCCTCCAGAGGCTGTGAGATTGTGCTTCATCTGCAATTGCTTTGTCAATGCCTGCGTCTCTAGCAAGGGATCCTAGTCGCTTGGCTTCCCTGCCATCTAATTCCACACAATTGGCTCCAGTGTCCCAGCATCGGAGCAGCCAGGTGACAAGCTGCTCACCTATACAGCGACCAAAATCTTTTCGCACATCTCGTAACTCACGCTCGTTTAGGCTTCGGGTAGTTACTGTTGATTTTTCGGCATCCTCATCTTCCTCCTCCTGAATCCTTGATGGCCCAGCATCATCATCGTCGTCTCTACACTTAGATTTGGCAGAAGACTCTCTGCGTTCTAAACGACCTGAATCTCTATACCATTTTTTCACCTTCTCTACAGGGGCAGCTTGCACTGCTACAGCTCGTTTCTCTGACCCTATTAAAGGGTCTGCTACAGGGGTTGGAATACCCTCTGCAGGGTCAACTTGCACTGCTACAGCTCATTTCTCTGACACAGCCACAGGAGCTGGGGCGGCTGTAGGAACCAGAGCTGGAACTGGAGCTGGAGCAGGTGCAGGAGCTGGAGCTGGAGCAGCTGCAGGAGCTGGAACTGGAGCGGCCTCAGGAGCTGGAACTGGAGCGGCTGCAGGAGCTGGAACTGGAGTGGCCTCAGGAGCTGGAACTGGAGCAGCTACAGGAGCTGGAACTGGAGCAGCTACAGGAGCTGGAACTGGAGTGGCTGCAGGAGCTGGAACTGGAGCGGCTGCAGGAGCTGGAACTGGAGCAGCTACAGGAGCTGGAACTGGAGCAGCTACAGGAGCTGGAACTGGAGCGGCCTCAGGAGCTGGAACTGGAGCGGCTGCAGGAGCTGGAACTGGAGTGGCCTCAGGAGCTGGAACTGGAGCAGCTACAGGAGCTGGAACTGGAGCAGCTACAGGAGCTGGAACTGGAGTGGCTGCAGGAGCTGGAACTGGAGCGGCTGCAGGAGCTGGAACTGGAGCAGCTACAGGAGCTGGAACTGGAGCAGCTACAGGAGCTGGAACTGGAGCGGCCTCAGGAGCTGGAACTGGAGCGGCTGCAGGAGCTGGAACTGGAGTGGCCTCAGGAGCTGGAACTGGAGCAGCTACAGGAGCTGGAACTGGAGCAGCTACAGGAGCTGGAACTGGAGTGGCTGCAGGAGCTGGAACTGGAGCGGCTGCAGGAGCTGGAACTGGAGCAGCTACAGGAGCTGGAACTGGAGCAGCTACAGGAGCTGGAACTGGAGCGGCCTCAGGAGCTGGAACTGGAGCGGCTGCAGGAGCTGGAACTGGAGTGGCCTCAGGAGCTGGAACTGGAGCAGCTACAGGAGCTGGAACTGGAGCAGCTACAGGAGCTGGAACTGGAGTGGCTGCAGGAGCTGGAACTGGAGCGGCTGCAGGAGCTGGAACTGGAGCAGCTACAGGAGCTGGAACTGGAGCAGCTACAGGAGCTGGAACTGGAGCGGCCTCAGGAGCTGGAACTGGAGCGGCTGCAGGAGCTGGAACTGGAGTGGCCTCAGGAGCTGGAACTGGAGCAGCTACAGGAGCTGGAACTGGAGCAGCTACAGGAGCTGGAACTGGAGTGGCTGCAGGAGCTGGAACTGGAGCGGCTGCAGGAGCTGGAACTGGAGCAGCTACAGGAGCTGGAACTGGAGCAGCTACAGGAGCTGGAACTGGAGCGGCCTCAGGAGCTGGAACTGGAGCGGCTGCAGGAGCTGGAACTGGAGTGGCCTCAGGAGCTGGAACTGGAGCAGCTACAGGAGCTGGAACTGGAGCAGCTACAGGAGCTGGAACTGGAGTGGCTGCAGGAGCTGGAACTGGAGCGGCTGCAGGAGCTGGAACTGGAGCAGCTACAGGAGCTGGAACTGGAGCAGCTACAGGAGCTGGAACTGGAGCGGCCTCAGGAGCTGGAACTGGAGCGGCTGCAGGAGCTGGAACTGGAGTGGCTGCAGAGTCCACCGTAGGGGTCACAGTGGCCGTTGGATCTGTCACGGGACTTGGAGTGGCCGCAGGGTCTGTCACTAAGTTGATAGCAGTATCCATGGCATCTCGATAGGCATAAGCCAGGCCCCAGCACGTTACAATGATTTGCGTTACTTTGGAACTGCCAGAGTCATCACACCTTTTTTTCAAGCATTCTGCCAGTTTTTGAGGATTTTGCAGTTGTTCAGGGGTGAATTTCCAAAACACTGGGGGTGCCAACTGCTCTAGATGCCTGCCCATTTCCTCCCATACTCCCTGCCACCCACAACTATACTGCCTCCGGGCAGATCTCCGGATGAGCTTCCTAAGTAGTTGTTTAACTTTAAGCAGAATCTGAAGTGCATTCAGGAGGCAGAACAACAAGACTACGCTGGTCTGAGTATCCCAAGGATATTCAATATCTTGGAGAGCTATTGTAACAAGCTCGGAGGATAAGAGGGTGGTGAAGGAGGAAGGGAGAGTGATCAAGGAGGATACAGGGGTGGTGAAGGAGAAAAAGAGAGTGATCAAGTAAGAAAAAATATCTTCCCCTTTCCCCTCCACAGATTGACTCCCTAATGAAAAAAGGCAACAGATATAATTACTAATAGTTTCCAAAATACAGTTTCCAAAGTATATAGTCGAAGATGTTACTGAGTACAAATACCAAGTTAGAGTCATGACCAGATATTTCATCATCTCATAAGCCACTGATACGACACACAGTACCATAATAGTCTGAAACCAAGGCCCAGAGAGGATAAACAACATGACAGAGAGCACATACGGAAAATAACGTGCTATAATACTCAATTTGGAAAACAGGCGCAGCAGAGTTGAGATTAAAGCAATCAGCATTATGACAGGTGACTATTAAGCAGGTCTAATACTTATACCAATTTTAGTTTAACACACTCTGGTCAGATCTGCTTCGGAGGTGGTCGGTACTGAAGCGCAGCTCCTCCTAGCACCCCGATTGCCGGTACTAGGCTGGATGTTCAAGGGAAGGGTCTCCTCTACGCATCATGCAACTGATGCTACATGGAGCAAGTGGGTTGCACTGATTACTCAGCGGGCTCGAATAGGAAACCCCAGTCGCCCAGGAATATTGGAAGTGATTATGGACTGGCCAGAAGGCAAATACTTTGGGATATCATCAGAGGAGGAGGTGGGTCGTGCTGAAGAAGCCCCACTGTACAACCAGTTACCAGAGAATGAGAAGAAATATGCCCTGTTCACTGATGGGTCCTGTCGTATTGTGGGGAAGCATCGGAGATGGAAGGCTGCTGTATGGAGTCCTACACGACGAGTTGCAGAAGCTGCTGAGGGAGAAGGTGAATCGAGCCAATTTGCAGAAGTGAAGGCCATTCAGCTGGCTTTAGACATTGCTGAACGAGAAAAATGGCCAGTTCTCTATCTCTACACCGATTCATGGATGGTAGCAAATGCCCTGTGGGGATGGTTACAGCAATGGAAGCAAAACAATTGGCAGCGCAGGGGCAAACCCATCTGGGCTGCTGCATTGTGGCAAGATATTGCTGCTCGGGTAGAGAACCTGGCTGTAAAGGTACGCCACGTCGATGCTCATGTGCCCAAGAATCGGGCTACTGAAGAACATCAAAACAACCAGCAGGTGGATCAGGCTGCTAAGATTGAAGTAGCTCAGGTGGACCTGGATTGGCAGCATAAAGGTGAATTATTTATAGCCTGATGGGCCCATGACACCTCAGGCCATCAGGGTAGAGATGCAACATACAGATGGGCTCGTGATCGAGGGGTGGACCTGACCATGGACGCTATAGCACAGGTTATTCATGACTGTGAAACATGTGCTGCAATCAAGCAAGCCAAACGGTCAAAGCCTCTTTGGTATGGAGGACGATGGCTGAAATATAAATATGGAGAGGCCTGGCAGATTGATTACATCACACTCCCTCAAACTCGCAATGGCAAGCGCCATGTACTTACGATGGTGGAAGCAACCACCGGATGGCTGGAAACATATCCTGTGCCTCATGCCACCGCCCGGAACACTATCCTGGGCCTTGAAAAGCAAGTCCTATGGCGACATGGTACCCCAGAAAGAATAGAGTCAGACAATGGGACTCATTTCCGAAACAACCTTATAGACACTTGGGCCAAGGAGCATGGTATTGAGTGGGTGTATCACATCCCCTATCATGCACCAGCCTCCGGGAAAGTTGAACGATACAACGGACTGTTCAAGACTACCTTGAAAGCAATGGGCGCTGGGACATTCAAAAATTGGGATACGCATTTGGCAAAAGCCACCTGGTTAGTCAATACTAGGGGATCTGCCAACCGAGCTGGACCTGCCCAATCAAACTTATTACGTACTGTAGATGGGGATAAAGTTCCTGTAGTGCATGTAAGAAATATGCTGGGTAAAACAGTCTGGGCTACTCCTGCCTCAGGAAAAGGCAAACCTATTCGTGGAATTGTTTTCGCTCAGGGACCTGGACACACTTGGTGGATGATGCAAAAGAACGGAGAGGTCCGGTGTGTACCTCAAGGGGATTTAATACTGGGTGAGAATAGCCCATGAACTGAATTGTACCATGTTAATTACTATGTAATACTGTATGTTATCACTACCATGACTACTATAGGTGATTAATTAGAATGTATAAAAAGAGCGTAACCTGAGCATGACATAAATGGTATGGAATAAGGGGTGGATAGATGTCCTGGTTTCAGTTAGAACAGAGTTAATTTTCTTCCTAGTAGCTAGTGGAATGCTGTGTTTTGGCTTAGGATGAGAAGAGTGCTGATAACACCCCGATGTTTTAATTGTTGCAGAGCAGTGCTTATACTAAGCCAAGGACATCTCAGCTTCTTGCTCTGTCCTGCCAATGGGCAGGCTGGGGGCGCAGTAAGAGCTGGGAGGGGACAAACCCAGGACAGGTGACCCAAACTAGCCAAAGGGGTATTCCATACCATCTGACGTCATGCTAAACAATATATAGGGGTGGCTAGCCGGGGGGAGGGGGCCGGACTGCTCGGGGTTAGGCTGGGCATCGGTCAGCGGGTGGTGAGCAATTGCATTGTGCATCACTTGTTTGTACATATTATTAGTAGTAGTACTATTATCACAATTGTATTATTATTATTATTATTGTTATTATTATTATTTTTTCCTGTCTTATTAAACTGTCTTTATCTCAACTCACGGGCTTCACTTTCCATTTCTCTCCCCCGTCCCAGAAAGGGAGGGGGGAGGGTGAGCGAACGGCTGCGTGGTGTTTAGCTGCCGGCCGGGTTAAACCACGACAGTCTTTTTGGCGCCCAACGTGGGGCACGAAAGGTTGAGATAACGGCAGATCTGACCAGAGTGTGTTAAACTAAAATTGGTATAAGTATTAGACCTGCTTAATAGTCACCTGTCATAATGCTGATTGCTTTAATCTCAACTCTGCTGCGCCTGTTTTCCAAATTGAGTATTATAGCACGTTATTTTCCGTATGTGCTCTCTGTCATGTTGTTTATCCTCTCTGGGCCCTGGTTTCAGACCATTATGGTACTGTGTGTCGTATCAGTGGCTTATGAGATGATGAAATATCTGGTCATGACTCTAACTTGGTATTTGTACTCAGTAACATCTTCGACTATATACTTGGAATCGACTGCCCCAGGGGTGGAAGCACAGCCCTACCATTTGCCATGGGCTGATCCAGTCTGCGCTAGCGCAGGGGAAAACCCATCTGGGCTGCTGCATTGTGGCAAGATATTGCTGCTCGGGTAGAGAACCTGGCTGTAAAGGTACGCCACGTCGATGCTCATGTGCCCAAGAATCGGGCTACTGAAGAACATCAAAACAACCAGCAGGTGGATCAGGCTGCTAAGATTGAAGTAGCTCAGGTGGACCTGGATTGGCAGCATAAAGGTGAATTATTTATAGCCCGATGGGCCCATGACACCTCAGGCCATCAGGGTAGAGATGCAACATACAGATGGGCTCGTGATCGAGGGGTGGACCTGACCATGGACGCTATAGCACAGGTTATTCATGACTGTGAAACATGTGCTGCAATCAAGCAAGCCAAACGGTCAAAGCCTCTTTGGTATGGAGGACGATGGCTGAAATATAAATATGGAGAGGCCTGGCAGATAGATTACATCACACTCCCTCAAACTCGCAATGGCAAGCGCCATGTACTTACGATGGTGGAAGCAACCACCGGATGGCTGGAAACATATCCTGTGCCTCATGCCACCGCCCGGAACACTATCCTGGGCCTTGAAAAGCAAGTCCTATGGCGACATGGTACCCCAGAAAGAATAGAGTCAGACAATGGGACTCATTTCCGAAACAACCTTATAGACACTTGGGCCAAGGAGCATGGTATTGAGTGGGTGTATCACATCCCCTATCATGCACCAGCCTCCGGGAAAGTTGAACGATACAACGGACTGTTCAAGACTACCTTGAAAGCAATGGGCGCTGGGACATTCAAAAATTGGGATACGCATTTGGCAAAAGCACCTGGTTAGTCAATATTAGGGGATCTGCCAACCGAGCTGGACCTGCCCAATCAAACTTATTACGTACTGTAGATGGGGATAAAGTTCCTGTAGTGCATGTAAGAAATATGCTGGGTAAAACAGTCTGGGCTACTCCTGCCTCAGGAAAAGGCAAACCTATTCGTGGAATTGTTTTCGCTCAGGGACCTGGACACACTTGGTGGGTGATGCAAAAGAACGGAGAGGTCCGGTGTGTACCTCAAGGGGATTTAATACTGGGTGAGAATAGCCCATGAACTGAATTGTACCATGTTAATTACTATGTAATACTGTATGTTATCACTACCATGACTACTATAGGTGATTAATTAGAATGTATAAAAAGAGTGTAACCTGAGCATGACATAAATGGTATGGAATAAGGGGTGGATAGATGTCCTGGTTTCAGTTAGAACAGAGTTAATTTTCTTCCTAGTAGCTAGTGGAATGCTGTGTTTTGGCTTAGGATGAGAAGAGTGCTGATAACACCCCGATGTTTTAATTGTTGCAGAGCAGTGCTTATACTAAGCCAAGGACATCTCAGCTTCTTGCTCTGTCCTGCCAATGGGCAGGCTGGGGGTGCAGTAAGAGCTGGGAGGGGACAAACCCAGGACAGGTGACCCAAACTAGCCAAAGGGGTATTCCATACCATCTGACGTCATGCTAAACAATATATAGGGGTGGCTAGCCGGGGGGAGGGGGCCGGACTGCTCGGGGTTAGGCTGGGCATCGGTCAGCGGGTGGTGAGCAATTGCATTGTGCATCACTTGTTTGTACATATTATTAGTAGTAGTACTATTATCACAATTGTATCATTATTATTATTATTATTATTAATGTTATGATTTTTTTTTTTCCTGTCTTATTAAACTGTCTTTATCTCAACTCACTTTCCATTTCTCTCCCCCGTCCCAGAAAGGGAGGGGGGAGGGTGAGCGAACGGCTGCATGGTGTTTAGCTGCCGGCCAGGTTAAACCACGACAAGCCCCTTGGGGTGTCATAACCTAGCTACCCCTGGTCAGCCAACAGTGTGGTGGCCAAGCCGCCTTCAGACACTGCAGGGGATGCAGATTGGATATTGGGACACCTCAGCTTGTGAATAACCAGCTCTGTCTGTGGGGCATCCTCCTGGGCTGCGTGCTGCTCTCCAGAAGGATGCAGGACAGCTGGAGTGAAGCCTCTGCACCTCTGGCTAGGAGGGAAGAGCTGAGAACTTGCTCACAACCCACAGACAAGGTGAGGCTTCTGTCCAGCTGCACTGGGACTGGGACTTCTCTGCTCTCAGCTGTCTCCGGTTTCTTCTCAGGGAAACAGCACAGTGGGATGGTCCTACAGCTCTCAGAGAGGTGACAGGGCAGCTGAGAACACTGGTGTTCAGCAGTGGTATCTGCAGCTCTGCTCTGCATTCAGATGAGCTGTTTGCAACAGTACTGCAAATCTCATTGACCTGACAAGGGGACTGAACTAGAGTTTCCCCCATGTGTCTGCCTCCCTCCTGCTGCACAGCAGGAAGGACTCCTCTGCAGCCCACAGCAGCCCCTGCTCCCAGTGCCACTCTCAGCCAGCACCAGCTGCAGCTCAAGCAAGAGAGATGCAGAAAGGTTCAGCTGCATAGACAGGGGTTGGGCAGGGTGGTGCTCCAAAACTTGCAATATGTTTTCCTCAGAGAAGCCTCTTCTAACTTTGTTCTCCCTTCTCGTCTTCAGCAGACAACCGTGTCCAGAGTCAGCAAATGCCCAATGTCAGCTCTGTGAGCGAGTTCCTCCTGCTGGCATTCGCAGACACGCACGAGCTGCAGCTCCTGCACTTCGCGCTCTTCCTGGGCATCTACCTGGCTGCCCTCCTGGGCAACGGCCTCATCCTCAGCGCCGTAGCCTGCCACCACTGCCTCCACACCCCCATGTGCTTCTTCCTCCTCAACCTCGCCCTCCTCGATGTGGGCTGCATCTCCACCACTCTGTCCAAAGCCATGGCCAATGCCCTCTGGGACACCAGGGCCATCTCCTATCAAGGATGTGCTGCTCAAATTCTCTTTTTTGTCTTCTTTGGATCAGAGTATTCAATTCTAACTATCATGGCCTACGACCGCTACGTTGCCATCTGCAAGCCCCTGTACTACGGGAGCCTCGTGGGCAGCAGAGCTTGTGCCCAGATGGCAGCAGCTGCCTGGGGCAGTGGCTTTCTCACTGCTGTCCTGCACACGGCCAACACATTTTCCCTGCCCCTCTGCCAAGGCAATGCTGTGGACCAGTTCTTCTGTGAAATCCCCCACATCCTCAAGCTCTCCTGCTCAGATGCCTACCTCAGGGAAGTTGGGGCACTTGTGTTTAGTGTTTCTTTAGGCTGTGGTTGTTTTGTTTTTATTGTGGTGTCCTATGTGCAGATCTTCAGGGCAGTGCTGAGGATGCCCTCTTCCCAGGGCCGGCACAAAGCCTTTTCCACGTGCCTCCCTCACCTGGCTGTGGTCTCCCTGTTTGTCAGCACTGCCATATTTGCCTACCTGAAGCCTCCCTCCATCTCTTCCCCATCTCTGGACCTGGTGTTGGCATTTCTGTACTCAGTGGTACGTCCAGCACTGAATCCCCTCATCTACAGCATGAGGAATAAGGAGCTCAAGGAGGCACTGAGGATGTTATTGCAATATTCAGTATTTCAACGAGGATCCAATCTTCTGCATGTGACTCCCTGAAGTATACCTGGACAAGGCAGAAACATTTTTGTTCCTATATTTCAAAAGCTGTTCATTCTTTTCAATACTATTCCCATATGCTAAATATTTCTTTATACTTTTATTTTATAAATTTAATATATTTTTCTTCTTTCACAGAATTTCACAGAATTTCTAGGTTGGAAGAGACCTCAAGATCATCAAGTCCAACCTCTAACCTAACACTAACAATCCCCACTAAACCATATCCCTAAGCTCTACATCTAAACGTCTTTTAAAGACTTCCAGGGATGGTGAATCCACCACTTCCCTGGGCAGCCTGTTCCAGTGCCTAACAACCCTTTCAGTAACAAAGTTCTTCCTAACATCTAACCTAAAACTCCCCTGGCGCAACTTAAGCCCATTCCCCCTCGTCCTGTCACCAGGCACGTGGGAAAACAGGCCAACCCCCACCTCACTACAGCCTCCTTTAAGGTATCTGTAGAGAGCGATAAGGTCGCCCCTGAGCCTCCTCTTCTCCAGGCTGAACAAGCCCAGCTCCCTCAGCCGCTCCTCGTAGGCCTTGTTCTCCAGGCCCCTCACCAGCTTGATCGCCCTTCTCTGGACACGCTCAAGCACCTCGATGTCCTTCTTATAGCGAGGGGCCCAAAACGGAACACAGTACTCGAGGTGCGGCCTCAGCAGAGCTGAGTACAGGGGGACGATCACCTCCCTAGCCCTGCTGGCCACACTGTTTCTGATACAAGCCAGGATGCCGTTGGCCTTCTTGGCCACCTGAGCACACTGCTGGCTCATATTCAGCCGACTATCCACCATCACTCCCAGGTCCTTCTCTGCCTGGCAGCTCTCCAACCACTCATCTCCCAGCCTGTAGCTCTGCTTGGGATTGTTGTGCCCCAGGTGCAGGACCCGGCACTTGGCCTTGTTGAACTTCATGCAGTTGACCTCAGCCCATCGGTGCAGCCTATCCAGATCCTCCTGCAGAGCCTTCCTACCCTCGAGCAGATCGACACACGCACCTAACTTGGTGTCATCTGTAAACTTACTGAGGGTGCACTCAATGCCCTCGTCCAGATCATTGATGAAGATATTAAAGAGGACCGGCCCCAGCACCGAGCCCTGGGGAACGCCACTAGTGACTGGCCTCCAACTGGACTTGGCTCCATTCACCACAACTCTTTGGGCCTGGCTATCCAGCCAGTTTCTAACCCAACGAAGCGTGCACCAGTCCAAGCCAAGAGCAGCCAGTTTCTTGAGGAGAATGCTGTGGGAGACGGTGTCAAAAGCCTTGCTGAAGTCAAGGTAGACCACATCCACAGCCTTCCCCTCGTCCACCCAGCGCTTCACTTTGTCATAGAAGGAGATCAGGTTCGTCAAGCAGGACCTGCCTTTCATAAACCCATGCTGACTGGGCCTGATCGCCTGCTTGCCCTTCAAGTGACGCATGATGACTCCCAAGAGGATCTGCTCCATGAGCTTCCCTGGTACTGAGGTCAAACTGACAGGCCTATAGTTTCCCGGGTCTGCCCTCCGGCCCTTCTTGTAGATGGGCGTCACATTTGTTAGCCGCCAGTCAGCTGGGACCTCCCCCAATAGCCAGGACTGCTGGTAAATGATGGATAGTGGCTTGGCCAGCTCCTCTGCCAGTTCTCTTAGTACCCTTGGGTGGCTCCCATCCGGCCCCATCGACTTGTGCACATCCAAGTGCCGTAGCAGGTCACCAACCAGTTCTTCGTGGATGGTGAGGGACACATCCTGCTCCCCATCCCCTTCCACCAGCTCAGGGTACTGGGTATCCAGAGAACAACCGGTATTGCCGCTAAAGACTGAGGCGAAGAAGGCATTAAGCACCTCCGCCTTTTCCTCATCTCTTGTAACTAAGTTTCCCCCCGCATCCAGTAAAGGATGGAGATTCTCCTTAGTCCTCCTTTTTGTGTTGATGTATTTATAAAAACATTTTTTGTTATCTTTAACGGCAGTAGCCAGATTGAGCTCCAGATGAGCTTTGGCCTTCCTAATTTTGTCCCTGCACAGCCTCGCAACATCCTTATAGTCCTCCCTAGTGGCCTGCCCACTTTTCCAAAGATTATAAACCCTCTTTTTTCTCCTAAGCTCAAGCCACAGTTCTCTGTTGAGCCAGGCTGGTCTTCTTCCCCGCTGGCTCATCTTTGGGCACATGGGGACAGACCGCTCCTGCGCCATTAGGATTTCCCTCTTGAAGAGCGCCCAGCCTTCCTGGACCCCTCTGTCCTTCAGAACCGCCTCCCAAGGAACTCCACCAACTAGTGTCCTGAGCAGCCCAAAGTCAGCCCTCCGAAAGTCCAATACAGTGGTTTTACTGGTCCCCTTCCTGGCCTCGCCAAGAATAGTGAACTCCACCATTTCGTGGTCACTCTGCCCAAGACAGCTCCCGACAATCACATCCTCCACCAGTCCTTCTCTGTTTGTGAAGAGCAGGTCTAGCGGGGCACCACCCCTGGTAGGTTCACTAATCAGCTGCGTCAGGAAGCTATCTTCCACGCTCTCCAGAAACCTCCTAGCCTGCTTTCTCTGGGCTGTGTTGTGCTTCCAGGATATGTCAGGGAAGTTGAAGTCTCCCACGAGTACAAGCGCTGAAGATTTCGCAACTTCTGTCAGCTGCCTGTAGAACTCCTCGTCCGTCTCCTCATCCTGGTTCGGCGGTCTATAGCAGACCCCGACCAGGACACTAGCCTTGTTGTCCCTGCTGATCCTAACCCAAAGGGACTCGACCTTGTCATTCCTAGCCTCGAGTTCTACAACCTCGAAAGACTCTCTAATATAGAGAGCCACACCGCCACCCCTTCTGTGCTGCCTGTCCCTTCTGAAGAGCTTATAGCCAGGCATTGCAGCACTCCCGTCATGAGACTGGTCCCACCATGTCTCCGTGATGGCAACCAAGTCGTAGCCTGCCCACTGCATAATGGCTTCCAGCTCCTCCTGCTTGTTACCCATGCTGCGTGCATTGGTGTAGATGCACTTCAGCTGGGCCTTTACCTTATCCTCTGGCCTTGCCATTGTTCCCCCTGGCACAGTCCCAACAATCCTTGCTTCAGCCCCATCCCCCTTCTTACCTAGTTTAAAGCCCTCTCAATGAGCCCCGCCAGCTCCTGGCCCAGGATCCTTTTTCCCCTAAAGGATAGGGACCCGTCTACGGCCATCAGGCCAGGTGCTGAGTAAAGTGCCCCATGGTCGAAAAACCCTAGATTTCTGCGTTGGCACCAGCCCCGGAGCCACGTGTTTAACAGGTGGGCTTTCCGTGTCCTCTCCGTACCCCTCCCTGCCACCATAGGGATGGATGAAAACACCACCTGCACTCCCGCTCCATCCACTAACCATCCCAGCCCCCTAAAGTCTCTTTTTATAGCCCTCAGGCTTCTTTCTTCAATGTTGTCACTGACCGCCTGGACTATCAAAAGAGGATAATAATCAGAGGGGCGTACCAGGTTGGGAAGCTTCCTGGCAACATCCCTGACCCTGGCCCCAGGGAGGCAGCAGACTTCCCTGCGGGTAGGGTCAGGCCAACAAATAGGGCCCTCTGTTCCCCTAAGAATAGAGTCTCCAACAACAATAACCCTCCTGTCTTTCTTGGTGGAGGCAGTCCTGAGGCGTGGAGTCGACCTCCTCGCCCTAGGCATCCTCCTGGGAACACTTGCTACCTCTTCCTCAGCTACTGGTCTCTCGAGCTCCAGGGCCTCAAACCTGTTGCGTAAGGGCACCTGGGAAGGTGGGGCCGGAAGGGGAGGGCATCGCCTGCGATGTCGAGCAGGGACCTGTTTCCATTCCTCCTCAATTCTTAGGTCCCCTCCCTCTGCCCGACAGCGACAGGGCAGGGGGTCCACCCCCATTTGGGATGTCTCACCCCGGTACCTCTCCTTGAGGCCCTGCAGGGAGTTACTCCACAAGTCTATCTCCCGCTCACACTCCCTGATGGCCCTCAACCTCTCCACTTCCTCCTTGAGCTCCGCCACCATGCGGACCAGGTCATCCACCTGCTCGCACCTCACGCACGCAGTTTCTCTGCCTCCCGCCGATGGCAGCAACAGGCTCAGACACTCCCTGCATCCGGTGACCTGAACCGCTGCATTCTTATTGTTATTATATGGTTTGGGTTGGAAGGGATCTTAAAGATCCTCTTATTCCAACCATCCTCCTACTAGACCTGGTTGCTCAAAACTCATTCCAGCCTGCCCTTGAACACTTCAGGGATGGGACGTTCACAGCTTTTCCAGGAAACCTGTTCCAGTGCCTCACCATCCTCAGAGGAAAGAATTTCTTCCATATATCTAATTTAAACCTGCCCTCTTCTAGTTTAAAGTCATTACTCCTTGTCCTATCACTACACCCCCAAACAAAGACTGTCTCCCCAGATGTCCTGTAGGTCCTCTCTAAGCACTGGAAGGTTGCTCTAAGGTTTCTCCGATGCTGAGTAGTACCAGTTCTCTCAGCACGCCTTCAGAGCAGAGGTGCTCCAGCCCCTTGATCACCTTCGTGGCCCTCCTCTGGGCCTCTTCAAATAATTCCATGTACTCTAAGTGCCGCGTTAAACCACAGCAGTCTTTTTGGCACCCAGTGTGGGGCACAAAGGGTTGAGATAAGGACAGATCTTACCACAGAGTGCTAACGTTAAAATTTTATAAGCATTAGACCTGTTTAATAGTTGCTGGTCACAAGGTCGACATTTTGGATCTCAGGTCTGTTGGGCTTGTTTTCAGAAATGTGTTGTATAGCACATTACTTACTGCATGTGTTCCCATTGTGCTCTTTATCATTTCTGGGTCTGGTTTAAAGTTATTTTGCTATGTTGTGTAACACTGGCTTATGAGTCAGGAAAATTACTGGTCATGTGACAAATCTGTTCTTTGTACTGAGCATTGCCTCCATACCTCATACCTCCATACCTCAGGAACCATCACTCAGAAACTATTAAGAATTACACTCTTCTCCTTTTTGCTTTAGGGAGCCAAAGTAGGGGGAGAAAAGGGAGGGACATTTCTCCAATTCTTCACTATCTCCTTCACCTCCCCCTTCTCCTCCAGGCTAATTACACTAGCTCTACAAAGCTTAGAACATCACTGGCATGGTCCTACTGTGATGTCTCCTGAATGTGTTTCAACTTTTGTTTAAGGATAAACAACTCTTGAAGAATGCCCTCCAGAGACCTGCCCCAAGGCAGGAGAGTTAGGAGTGGCAGGGAGCATGGGAGGATCTGGGCAGGCACCTAGAGCAGTGGGCACCTCCAGTGCTTTGGAACTTCCCCCCCTGAGCACGTGCAGAATCCTTAAAAACTGCAGAAATGCTTGAAAAGGAGGGGTTATCACCTTGGCAATTCCAAAGGGACACAAATCCCTGGAATGTGCTGGGACTTGGTCTGTGCTTACTGAGCCTCAGTCAGTGCCACTCCAAGCCCTGGGACAGGCCCTGCAGCTACTCCAACACCTCTGACATGTCCTGCAGCCACTCCAGCCCTAGGACAGGCCCCAGGTATAGTCTGGGGACTAGACCAGACCCCCCAGGTCTGCTCTTGCTAGACCAGAGCACCAACCTGTGCCAGGATCCGTTGCCTCTACATGCAGGAGAAAACAATGGGTGTGAAAATCAGGCTCCTGAGAATGGAAAAGAACTACTGCCAACTGCTGCCCAGAAAAGAAAGGAGGGAGAGGAATGTTGATCTATGAAACCTTGACATAGACTTCCCCACCAGAGGGTACTTCAAAGATCCAAAAGGGTACAGGTGGGGTTTTAGGATAGCTGCCTTGGAGAGAGAGGACGTTAAAGAGCTGTCTACCTCGCCCGGTCCCCAGGAGAACCCTTCCATTTATGCAGTGGTTGAAGGTCAAAGAAGAGCAGGTGCAGATGGTTACCGCAATGTTCTACCAGTTGGGGACAGGCTGGACATCAGTCAGTAATGAGCAATTGCACTGTGCATAGCTTGCTTTGTACTTAACAATAATAGTAATAACAATAATTGCTATTATTATTATTTCTCTTCCCCTTCAGTCCTTTAAACTGCCCTTATCTCAACACATAAGCATTTGGGATGGGGGGGGGGGTGCAGGTTGGTGTGAGGCAACAGCTGTGTGGTGCTGAGCTGCCCGCTAGGTTAAAGCACATCATGTTTGACAACCACACTCTAACAGTACAAATAACATTTCGAAAAGCTATCTCCGATGTGTTCAGAGAAGGCCAGTCGGTGATGAATTCAGTCTGCTTTGAACACCACACCCGAGCAGAGAGCCTGCTGCCTTGGGGAGCTGTCAGCCCTGAGGCCCTGGGGACACCTCGAGGGAGCCCAAGGGCACAGAGCAAGCGATGCCATGGTCGGGTGCTGTGCTGCTGAGCTGGGCCGGGCTCCTGGGCCCAAGGGGAGCTCCTGGCAAGAGCTGCAGAGAGACAGCTGTGCCCAGGAGCAGCTCCTCTGCACAGCGCAGCAGGGCTGGGGGCTCTTACCGCAGCTGGCATGGGGACAGGACAGAAGGAGAGAGGGCTTGGAGGCACTGAGGAGCACAACAAGAGAGGGCAGCGTGTGGCAGGACACATCTGCAGGCTCCTGACACCGTGAGGCTCTGGCAGCAGGGCCATGCAGGGGGGGGTTGCCAGAGGGGTCTTCTACAGCTGGCACATCCGATGGCTGATAGCATCTGTCAGGGTGGGTCTCTCTGTTTCTCCAGAAACGAGTAGAAGTTGCTTTAGAGAATGGCATGTATGATTGGAGTTTTGAAAAGGAAGACTAAGGCAGCGGCTACCTGAAAGGCAAGACATTTTCTGTAGCCTGTGCTTGCAGATACCTGTGGTAGAGCGGAGGCTGGTTTCATGGTAATAGGTGGTCAGGTTTGTACTGCAGACTGAGACTCCTAGAGCATTGCAGTGGGGGATCAATATTTCATCAATGAACTTCATAAAGTCCCTACCCACACTTCAGCCCAGAAACTACTCCAACATCATCATTATGGTCCTGTCCGGTTTTATCCTAGCCGAACTTTTGGAGCTGCAAATCCTCCAGTGCCCTGTGCCCTGTCTTTCAGAGGTCTCTGCTGGCTTGAGGTGAGCACAGATCACCTGCAGTGAGCATCAGCTGCCTCTTCTGCGGGCAGAGCTGCAGCACAGGAGGATCTGCTGAGTGTCCGTCTGTCCCTCCCTGGCCTTGCCTCCCCTGGCAGCAGCACGCTGGCATTCCTCCTGGCTTCTCCAGCTGGCCGTGCTGCTGCTGGTCTTATTCCCAGGCTGGCTGGGGATGGGGGGTTTAAATGCCCATGGAGTGAGCCCTTGGTGTGCTTGGAGGAAGGGGAGTACAGGGACTGGTGTAGGGGTCTGGAGATGGGCACTTTGAGCCTGGATTCCTCTGCTCTCAGCAGTGTCCTGTTTTGTTTCAGGGAAACATAGGAGTGCAATTGTCCCGTAGGTCATAGAGACACCAGCACAGGGCAGTTGACACTAGGACTAACACACAGACTTGATGTGCTCTCTCAAGGACACTGCACAGAAGACATCGCCACATTGATAAAAAAACAAGGTTTTACTTTGAGTACAGTGGGGCTGCTAGAACAAAAGAGAAAGTAAAAATCACTATATGATCTTTACCACTAGCTTAGGGCAGGACTGACTCCCACATTGCCCACATCAAGTCCCCTGCTCTCAGTGATACCCTCTAGCAGCACCAGCCAGAACACATGTAAGGGACCTGCCAAAAGTCTGAATGGAAGTGGAGAATCATTTGGGAGGTATTAAATGAAAAATTGAATGATTTTTCCTCTGAATTGAGAAATGATGTCATAAAAGAAAAATGGATATATATTATTTTTTATTTTGTAAGATAACTCTGTTAAGATAACTGTGATAAACACACAGTGTTTTTCTGTTCCTTGTTCAGGACCCCATGCCCAGAAGCAGCAAATGCCCAACAGAAGCTCTGTCAGTGAGTTCCTCCTGCTGGCATTCGCAGACACGCGCGAGCTGCAGCTCCTGCACTTCGCGCTCTTCCTGGGCATCTACCTGGCTGCCCTCCTGGGCAACGGCCTCACGGCCTGATCCTCAGCGCCGTAGCCTGCCACCACCGCCTCCACACCCCCATGTACTTCTTCCTGCTCAACCTGGCCCTCCTCAACCTGGGCTGCATCTCCACCACTCTGCCCAAAGCCATGGCCAATGCCCTCTGGGACACCAGGGCCATTTCCTATGCAGGATGTGCTGCACAGGTCTTTCTCTTTCTCTTCTTTATTGGAGCTGAATTTTATCTCCTCACCGTCATGGCGTACGACCGCTACATTGCCATCTGCAAGCCCCTGCACTACGGGAGCCTCCTGGGCAGCAGAGCTTGTGCCCAGATGGCAGCAGCTGCCTGGGGCAGTGGCTTTCTCACTGCTGTCCTGCACACGGCCAACACATTTTCCCTGCCCCTCTGCCAAGGGAATGCTGTGGACCAGTTCTTCTGTGAAATCCCCCACATCCTCAAGCTCTCCTGCTCAAATTCCTATCTCAGAGAAGTTTGGCCAGTTCTGTTTAGCATTTTGTTAGCATTTGGTTGTTTTGTTTTCATTGTGCTGTCCTATGTGCAGATCTTCAGGGCAGTGCTGAGGATGCCCTCTGAGCAGGGCCGGCACAAAGCCTTTTCTACGTGCCTCCCGCACCTGGTTGTCACCTCCCTGATGATCAGCACTGCCATGTTTGCCTACCTGAAGCCCCCCTCCATCTCCTCCCCATCCCTGGACCTGGTGGTCGCACTTCTCTACTCGGTGGTGCCTCCAGCAGTGAACCCCCTCATCTACAGCATGAGGAACCAGGAGCTGAAGGATGCAGTGAGGAAACTGTTTCCATACATTCTTCTTAAGCATCCATGATTTGTTCAGAAGATGTATTCTTAATAATATGCAAATATTTTGATTCACATTATATCATATCTTTTTTATCATTACAAGTGTTGTCATAACATTGTCATTAATAAGAATCCCAAGAGAAATCAAAGTGTATTTGGGAAAATGACACAAAGTTTTTTAAATTATATTTCTCTGATAGTATTTGAACAATATTTCATTTTGTTTTTAATAATCTCATTCTTACCATTCTGAATGTTACTTCTTGTTTTAGGTTTGACCACATCATCTAATGTACATACAGAACCGGGCTTCCTTGGTAGAGAAAGACAATAAAGATGTCCGTGGAATTTCATTGGTCTCAGTTTCCTTCTCTTCCCATCTCCTCTGGAGCTTGGGGAGCAGCCCCAACATCCAGGAGGGACTCAGGGCCAAGAGCCCAGCTGCCACGGGTAGGAGCAGTGTATTTGGATTCGACCTTGTGGATCTAGGTGACAGTCCTGTCGTCTCTATAGCAGGGCAGCACAAATCCTTTTCCACGTGCCTCCCTCACCAGGCCATGGTGTCCGTCTTTCTCAGGCCTGTCATGGTTGCCTGCCTGAAGCTCCCTCCATCTCCTCCCCATTCCTGGACCTGGTGGTGGCAGTTCTGTACTCAGTGGTGCCTACAGCAGAGCATGTCCTCATCTCTAGCATGAGGAGCCAGGAGCTCAAGCATGTCCTGTGGAAATTGATGGTGAGATGTGTCTGGCTCTGCAGGGGCAGTGCCCGTGTGCAGGGGTGCAGAGGAAAAGAGGAAAAGAGTGCCATCCCAGCAGCACGGCCAGGGAGCACCAGTGCTTGGGGCATGCAGCGCTGCTCTCTTGCCACTGCCGCCCTGTCCTGCTGAGCCCTGCTGGTGGGCTCAGGCCCGGCTGCTCCTGGAGCTTGGTGCCAGTGCTGCTGTGGGGCTGTGCTGGGACTGCAGGCAGGGACAGGCAGTGGGCACGGCAGTGGCACAGCTGGCCTCCACTGCAGCACTTCCCTCCTAAGGGGGGATCTCCTTCGAGGTGGACTGAGCAGAGCTCAAGTGCTCAGTCTGGTGTGAGCAGGCAGAGGAGAGCTCTGCAGCCCCAGGGCACGCAGCAGCCCCAGCAAAGGAGCCTGGCGAGTGATTCCTTGCAGCCCTGGGGCAATGGCAGTGACCCCATGAGCTGGGTCTGCCTCCCAGCCTGCCCAGCACGGCCCTGCAGAGTGTCCCCGTATCCCGGGCACCACAGCCCCCTCGCTCTGCAGAGCAGCACCGCCAGCTGGGGCTGGGGCTGGGGCTGGGGCTTGGAGGGTGCTTCACCTGAGTGTCTTCTAAGCCAGCTTCAGGCTTCTGGATGTGAGCGTGATCTTCACTGTGCGATAGGAGCTGAGAGACTGCCAACAGGCATGGGGCTGGAACATTGCCTGCAAGGTCCCTGCTGCCCTAGCACCTCCCAGGACTGGCACGGAACTGGCTCCTGTGTGTCAGAGAGGCTGGGAGCCCAGCAACTGTGCCATGAGCTTGGAGGATCACAACCAGATCACTTCTACCTGGGCAGGTCCTGGCCCAAAAAGGGGGTGTTTTGTAGGTGTGGTATTACAAGCTCAGTGGTGCGTCAGAAACACTAAGTCCAGCAGGAAGCGACTGGCTGTTCAATGGCCTGTGAGTTGAGCTCTTTCTGAAGCAGCTGACAGGTCACCCTTGACTCCTGGCTGGGATCTGTGCCTTTAGGTCCATGTTAGGGCAGCAGAAGGCACTTGCTGTGCATGTAGTTTCTGAGATCGACTCTTTCTAAGTACCTGGTAGGCCCCATAGTGGAAGAGGTCTTGGATAGGGGTTGTCATGTCAGAGGTGTCAGCTTTTGCCTGAATCCATCCGTTAGGACTGCTTTCATTTTTCTACACAGAGGGGGCCACTGCCTTCAAGACGCTTGGGGCAAACTGAACCATGCATGAGGGTTTGGAAAAAGATAGTCTGGGGGCACAGAAGCCATTCCGTATCCAAATGTTGGAGGCAGGAAACAAAATTTTGGGGTGGTACAAGAGCTGCAGGACACATTGTGCAGTGTTCACCTACAGCTTTGTGTTATTTTCCATTCTGACTTAGGGGACACGTCAGTCTCAAAAAATGAGTAGCCAACAGATTTGAGGCAGATACTCTGAGATCATGAAAGCCATCAGAAAGCTGTACCTACGAAGATGACTGATAAGGGGAAGTCAGGAGAAGCCTGGCCAGGAGAGATGTGAGATTTGGAGGAGGGAAGAGGAGTTTGGCCAGCAGAAATTAATGATTTCTGTGAGGTTAGAACATTCAGGCAAAGTTGATTCTGCTGTAACACTGACTTAAAATAGTAATGTAATGCCCTTGCACTATTTTAATCGGTGACATTAATCCCCAAACCTAAATGCTATTCCACACCCTGAGAGGAATCCACTACTCTTATGCCTGACCTCAAAGTATCCCTTGAAGCCAAAACTCAGCCCATAGCCCCTTTCCCTTACCTTTACTCTCTTGCTCACCCTCATCTGATCAGCTTGTGGGCAACAAGGAGGAGATGGGTGGGAATGCTCTGAGGAGCTCAGCTCTACCTCAGGATCTCCTCCCAAGCAGCAGGAATGTGACTGTGGCAGGGACTGTGAGGTCACTTCTGTCTCTGCAGCTGATAGGGCAGCAGCAGGAACATGTCACGGAAAGGGACTGTGAGGTCACTTGTGTCTGGAGGTGGCAGGTCACCCTTGACTTCTCCCTGGGAGCTGCACTTTTGGGCTGACATCTGGCAGTGGCCCTGCTAGACCAGCAGAAGGCACCTGCTTGGCATGCTGACTGTTGGCATTGCTTCCTTGCAACACAGTGCAGGGCTGTGGAGGTGTCTTAATGAAGTTCTAGTATCATCACACTACCCACCACATTCCACAGACCCCAAGAAGAGCCTTGAGCCAGACGTGGGGGTGCAGGATCTCCCTTTCCAGTGGCTGGGGTCAGGCCTTGGCTCTTCTTCTTCACCAAAACCAACCAAGACTTTTCTCAGCACATTGCTTTGCCTGTCTGTAACCATGGCCTCCAGTTATCTGCCCTAACAAGTCCCTGGAGAGGCTTTGTTATTAACAGCCCTCAGTGGGGCCCATTAATACTCCAAGTCACCTCAACTTTTCCTTCTGACTTTACTTTCTCTAATAGTTGCATCATTCTCCTCTCAGTACCTGAGCTTCATAGACTCAGCAGCATAATACACCATGGAACTCATTAAAATGCAGAAATTCCTAACATCTCTTCCATAGTATTCTTCAAGACTTCACGCCTTGTGTAGCTAATTGCAGAGCTTGCATGATGTAGTCAAAGAAGATTTCAAAAAGCAGCTAATAAAAAATATTTTCTTGTTTTAAAGGCTGATTTTTGCTGCATTTCAGTTTTGAGCATCATTCTCCTCTTGCTATTAATCCAGGGTGACTTCTTTAGAGACCTCCATAGGGAGGAAAAGCAGAGTCTGGAGGTCTGATACTTCCACTGCCAGCAGTGGTCTTTGTCCCTGTAACTGCAGCACAGCCCAGCATGTGATACCCTTCCTAAGATAAGTCAGAGAAAAAATGAAAAATAATAAAAAATAAAATAAAATAAAATAAAATAAATAAATAAAAACTAAAGTTGAAATGACCGTTCGATCCTGAGAAATTCTAAATGAATTGTAGTAGACAACTGGACATCCATGGTCTCTCTTGGGTCTTCTGTGGAAAACTCAGGATGAAAAGTAAAAAAAAAAAAATTCTTCAAGTGGCTGTAGCTGTACCCATGAGCTCAGCCTCTTTGGGGAAATTTTTCTCTTCCAGCCACGGAAAACCAAATTGAGTGATGTGAAAGGACCTTTCCAGTCAATAGAGTAGGGCAAAGTCCCACTTCCTGTGCTAGAGATGCAGAAGGCAAAAAGAATTGCATTGTGCCTGACACTACTCTGGGACGTGTAACCCAGGTCAGGCAACTTTACCTTAGTGCTGACAAGTCCATCACAAAAGCACGCTCCCAAGCTCTACATCTACACTTTGGCTCTTCAGTCGATGACCCAGCTCATGGATGGCAATCAGGGAGTCTCGGTTAGTGTGACACTGCCTCAGGTGCACCACCATGGTAGCCATTGGCACCTGCTGTTCTTCAACCCTCAGCAAACCCACAACAGAAGGGTTCTGTGGAAGGCCAAGCAAGGTAGACAACTGTTTCATGTCCTTTGTCTCCAAGACAGCTCTGCCAAAGCCCCACCAGTGGTGTCCTCTTGGAACTTTGAAGTTCCCTCTCCTGAAGCAGTCTATGCTGAGGATGCACATAGCCTCTGGGCCAATCCTAATGGGGTGCTTTTGCCATTCCTTCCCAGTTAGACTCACTTCAGCCTCCAGTACAGTTAACTGTTGAGTTCCCCCTGTCACTCCAGAAATACAGGTGGGTTGGGCCTCTTTCTAGCTTGATGGCATTAGGGTACACTGTGCAACAATGTCCAGTGGAGCCTGACACATTTGTGGGTGTGATGCAGCAGGTCACTAAATATACCCAGTCCAGTAAACCCGATTATCCCTTTCTTCCCCACCTCCCCCTGGCTGGAAGCAGGACTCCTCTAGTCCTGCTTATAGTATTCATTACGATGTCTGGTAGTTGGCTGTCCTGGTTTCAGTTAGAACAGAGTTAATTTTCTTCCTAGTAGCTGGTAGAATGCTATGTTTTGGCTTAGGATGAGAAGAGTCTGGAAGAGTTCTTCAGCCTGGAGAAAAGGAGGCTCACGGGTGACCTTATTGCTCTCTACAGCTACCTTAAAGGAGGCTGTAGCGAGGTGGGGGTTGGCCTGTTCTCCCACGTGCCTGGTGACAGGATGAGGGGGAACGGGCTAAAGTTGCACCAGGGGAGTTTTAGGTTAGATGTTAGGAAGAACTTCTTTACCGAAAGGGTTGTTCGACATTGGAACAGGCTGCCCAGGGAGGTGGTGGAGTCACCATCCCTGGAAGTCTTTAAAAGACATTTAGATGTAGAGCTTAGGGATATGGTTTAGTGGGGACTGTTTGTGTTAGGTCAGAGGTTGGACTTGATGATCTTGAGGTCTCTTCCAACCTAGAAATTCTGTGATTCTGTGATTCTGTGACATGTCAGCACTAAGATAAAGTTATCTGACCTGGGTTACAGTTCCTTCAGTAGTGCCAGGCACAATGCAATTCTTTTTGCCTTCTGCATCTATAGCACAGGAAGTAGGACTTTGCCCTACTCTATTGACTGGCTGGTCTTTTCACATTACTCAGTTGAGGTTTCCGTGTCTGGAAGGGGAAATTTCCCAAATGAGGCCGAGCTCATGGGTGCTGCTACAGCCACTCGAAGATATATTTTCTTTAGTTTTCATCCTGAGTTTTCCACAGAAGACCCAAGCGAGACCATGGATGTCCAGTTGTCTACTGAGATTCAGGCTGTATTACTCAGGTTCCAATGGTCATTTCGAATTTACTTTATTTAAAATTTATTTTCTATGATACTTTATTTTTATTATTTGTATTTTTTTATTTTATTTTATTTTATTTTATTTTATTTTATTTTATTTTATT